>QKWP01001181.1:42115-121349 GCA_003550325.1 Gigaspora rosea | reverse complement strand
AATAACCCGATCCTGGTTCCTGAACCCGATTTTGGTTCATTTGAACCCGATCTTGGTTCAAAAACCCAGTTGTGGTTCAAATGTAACCCGATTTTGCTTCAAAAAGACCCGACTTGTGTTCATAACAAAAAAGTTACAAACAAAATTTGTGTAACATTCATGCATATTCGTGTTACACAGATTACTAAATTAATAAACTTTATCACAGATCATATTATAATAGAATAGGACGATCCTACTCATAACAGGCTGTTATACACTTTATCTACTTGTAGAAGCTCTATTTCTAACTCGAGATTTTACTAAGGCAACACGTATTGGGCTCTTAACAAAAAATGATTTTCTTGCAATTCTGTATAATTTTTTATATTTTTTTAATTTAAATTTTATATTAGTAATATTAATATAGCTATATAACTATTTGCTATATAACTTTTATATTGCTATATAACTATTATATAAAAATTATTAAAAAAAAGCATGACATAATCTCAAATTGTGACGCAGAATCGCGCCTTAGAAGGGGTAGATTAGATGGTACATATTCATTGAATATTCAATGAATTATTTGATGAAAAATTTTTATATTGAATATTTAGTTTAGTAAAATATCAAATACTATTCATTAGATTAGAGCTTTACCAATCACTATCTGTATTCTGAAATTTAGAGTTAAATAGTTGAAGATTGTAAAACTATTACTTTTTGAGATAGAAGCATATATCTTTCTTGTTTTACATATGTATGTAATATGATTATGCATGCATGTTTTTTAAAAAATAAATAGATTATTTCAATAAGGGGCTTCCAGAAATTACATAATATTTTGTTACTAATAAATTTCAAAATTTAACACCACCCACTCACACCTAGGGTTGGTAAAATTCTTAGGTCCCAAACTTTAGAACCTGGTCTTTGGACTCAATTTTCAAAAACCAGGTCTTGATTTTGGGACCTAAATCAATAAGTTCTTAAAAGTCCTAATATAAAAAAATTAAATAAATTTATTCTATAATATTATATATATAAATAATTCATATATGAAAATATTTACTCAAATCAAATATATAATATAACAAAAAAAAAAAAAAAGTAAACTCTTTCCAATGATTACTTGGACCAAATTTCCTGACAGAAGAAAAACAAAAAGTTTTTTGTTGAAGCATTGATAGTAGTCGCAGGACCTATGGTTTTTACAAAGGTCAACCTTCTCTACTCTAGGGGAACTCCTTTGATATATTTGGCATGCAAGCCAAAAGCATTTTAGTACAAGATAACTGGCAGGAGGTAGTGCCCTTGTACAAAAAATTTTGGTGGAATCATCATTTCTACTCCGTCGACGAAGTAACCTGTGAAAATATAATGGGAAACAACAAAGAAATGAGGTTTCCAACAACACTTTTTTTTAAATTTCTTACAAGTGATTCCTTTGTATCATTTTTCTCGTCTTTCTGCTGTTTTTCCAAAATTTTTGACAAAAAGTGGCGATTTGGCTTACCCCTCCAAATGATCAGCATTGTTTACTTTTCCAAATCCGGACGGACCCAGTAGAATGCAACCACGTGACTTGTTTGTTTACGAATACAGTTTCGGCACTACTTCATATGATGTTGCTCCAGTCAGATGGTTTAGGGATATCCGAGGTTGGACGTATAGTCAGAAGAAAATATTAGTTAAAGTGTTGCTTTATAGTAGAAATATACAAAAGTTGCAATTGTTATATAATTTTTATTCAACCTACCACGGGTTATAATAGTGTATTCATTTTTCTTTTTTTTATTGGTTTTTGTTTTTTTTTT
This sequence comes from Gigaspora rosea, assembly GCA_003550325.1. Lineage (NCBI taxonomy): Eukaryota > Fungi > Glomeromycota > Glomeromycetes > Diversisporales > Gigasporaceae > Gigaspora > Gigaspora rosea. The sequence continues at coordinate 119,550 of QKWP01001181.1, read as the reverse complement.
TGTTAGACTAGCCTTCGTGCTATACCATGTGGGTTTTTTCTTTTTTGTTTTTCTTTTCCATTTTTCATTTTTGTTCGTTCTTTTTTTTTTTTTGTATTCTCGTTTTCTTGGCTTTGATCTTTTTTTTTGTTTACCCCTCTTCTTATTTGTCCTTAGTAAATTCCTTGTTAGTTAAAGGAATATGAAGGAGAGAAGAAGCCATTTTGCTGTAGCACTTAGGCTAGTTTAACATAGCCTCTAGTTTTTAGATTCGTCTTCAAATTAGTGCAGCAGGTTGTGCTTGGGCACCATTAAGGCAGCTAGGTAATGTCAGATTTGCAAATTAGGAGTAAACAAGTATATTATGTAGCAATATACTTAGTATCTTAATAAAATACTGGCGAAACTGCCTAAGTGAAAAAAAATAATATAACAAAGCTCTAGAGATGAGATTTTTCTTTAGTATGTAAAACTTTACTAAAAGTTTTGTTATATTGAGGCTAATTTAAATTTCAAAATTTAAATTGCCTTCGTTATGCAATTAGTGTTCGTTATATCGAGGTTTGTTATAAACTGGGGTTAAATCACCATTCAAAAAATATTAAGATCATATGATTTAATAATTACAATATATCATTTATTATATGATGCTTATTAATAAAATTTCAGTAAAAGCGAAAGTATAATTTATCTAGTAAATGTTTTGAATAAGTGAATGATGTAAATTGCATAACCTGAAATTTTTTTAGGTGGTGATTTAACTTTGGTTGTTGAGTTATACTGTATATGATAAATATATAAAATTTGAGTACAAATATATAAGATAAACCTAGATCTAGGACTAAGTTCTGGACCAAGTCCTGAACTGAACTTAAGTTAATAAAAGTCCTAGGACTAGTTATAAAAGACTTGGTCTTTAAGTTTATATATTAGGACCTGTAAGTTATTGGACCAAGTCCGGACTGGACCAGACTTTACCACCCTACCCACACCTGATACTCTATTAACCAATCAAATTTTATATTTTTTAAAATTTATTCATATTTTTCAATTTATGAAATTGATAATAATTATTGTTCTACTAGACCAATTTAGATGATTTATATCAAGATATGTACGTATTAACATTAGATAGTTTTTTTAGAATGAAAAATAGTAATCGGTCAAAGTCGGATTAAATAATTTTGCCGATATATAAATATTTAAATTGGAACATCTTGGGTTTATATCAAAAAATTTCTCAATCTTGTTAGTGATTTGATTTTATTATTTTCTACGCCAGAAAAACCGGTTCATTATATAAGTAGACAATAATGTTAAAACTAGAGCTGCAGACATTAGAATGTCAATAAACATATACTATGACATTTGACGTGACGTATGTGACATGACGTTTAATATGATTATATATAAATTTTATATGACGTGAAGAGTGATGTACTACCTTGGACCTTTTAAATGTTTGCAGCTCTAGTTAAAACCAACCAAGTCAATTCGTAATTAAATTTTTAGAAATAAAAAGTTTTACTTATAACAATATCCAACTTAAATATAATTTTTTATTTTATATATTAATAATTTCAAAAACATACAAATTAATTTTTGTTTACTAAAAATATGTATACAAATAACGGTAATTTGGCAAATGAACACGTGCCGCTCTGTGGCACGTGTAGCCAATCATTTGCCAAATTACAATTTGCCCAATATCTGATATTGGTGTTAGGGTGTCCAGGATTATGCGATGCGATGAGGTAAATTATGCGATTTGTCCGAGGTCAATTATGCGATAAATGCGAAATAAATTTAAGATGATGCGAAATATTTAAATAGATTATGCGATCTTTATAGTGTTATGCTACATATACTAATATAGTATTCTCGGAATTATTCGGATATTGACAAAAAATTTGCCTCTACCTTGCTTCGTATTTTAAGTTCGTTTATTTTCTACATCGGAACTTTACGGAATTCTTTCCTGCATTAGCTATCATATTTCAAAAATTCATATCTACCAATCATATTTGAGGCACGTACCCTGAATGCTTTTTTTTGCTTAATTATGCGAAGCATATGCGATGCGAAAAAATGGTCAATTATGCGCATAGCATAGCATCGCATAATCCTGGACACCCTAATTGGTGTTATCCGGCAATTTATGATCATGATTGGTAGGAAGTTTTAATTTAAATAACCATGTTTACGTCATAACACATGAAAAAATAACAGTAAGAAATTTTTTCATGATCATATGAGTTTGTCGGATAAAATAAAGACTACGGCTTCAAAATATATTAAAATTTTATCGTATACTTGCATTTAAAAGATTTATTTACCTTGTTTCTGCATCTTTTTTTTTTATTTTAAACTTATTCAATTCGTTATTTGTAAATCTTCAAAATTTAATTCATTCAAATTACTATCTGTTAAATAAATTATAATTAATAAAGAATAAAATTTATTTATTTATATCATAAATATAAATTACCTTGATAAAAGGACGTAGTAAATTCAATAAATTTGCTTTTATAACCACCATCAGAACCATCAGAATATGATTGTATATGTATACTCTGGTTTTTTAATATTTCATCTGATTTAGTCAATTCCAATGAAATATTTTTGTCATTTTGCCATTCTGTAAGAATTTCAATGATTTTTTGTGCTGATGGACGCTTTGTTGGATCTCTTTCCCAACATTTTTTCATTAAATTTATATAGCATTGTGGTGTATCCTCTATAATTCTTGGTCGTAAATTTTCTTGACATATTTTGATTTGAAGCTGTGTTCCAAATTCCTGATTATAACTTACGGATTTTCCATATAAAATTTCCCACATAATTATTCCAAATGAATAAATATCTGATGCCGTTGTATATTGTTTTTTTTTTCCATCTAAAATTTCTGGTGCTATATATGGTAAAATACCATAAATTCCATGTCTTTCCTCATTTAATGGTTTAGTGGTTGCTATTGCAACGTAAGCACTATGTAAATTGTCTTGCAGAATATTACCACTATGCAAATCTCGATGAATAAGTCCTTGAGAATGAATCATTTGAAGATCAGAAATAATACAATGTAATAAAGTTAATTTATCCATCCAATTCATTTTTGACACAGAGCAAAGATTTTGATGTAAGGATCCCATTGCTGCATATTCCAAGACAAGAATATAATCTTTAGAAGATTCATCTTTTGATATTCCATAACACTTTAAAAATGATGGATGCTTAGATCCAATATTACAGTATGCCTTTAACTTTAATATTAAACAAAATTATATATTTAATTAGTAAATATTATGAAAAAATAATAATCATAAATTAAAATTACCTCTTGTATAAATCCTTCAACACAAGATCTCGATCCATGCAGCAATTTAAATGCAACTTTTCTATTAAGTCTTGTTCTTTTATCAAACCACCGAACAAAAAATACCGTTGCAAATCCACCTTGTCCTATTTTTTTGGAATCATAAAGTTCTTTAAAAGGAATCCAAGATAATGGATACTCTTCTTCAACTAATAATTTTTTTTTACGTCATCATCAATATTAGAATTATCATTTGACTGTTCATTTGTGGCTAAAAAGAAGTTAATTAGTAAATTTAATTATGTATCTCAAATATAAATGTAATAAAAATGTAATAATTATTATTGTTATTTTAAATTACCCAACATTTTATTTCCCCTGATTAACATTAAAAAAAAAGTATATTGTAAAAAATTATAGTTACGATAAAAAACATAAAATAAATATATATTTACATTTGATACCAATAATTAGCCTTTTGTAAATCTCTTGATGTTCCAATTCCATTTCGATAACAATCTCCAACTTGAAATATTCCGTTAATATCCTTCATCTCGGCGGATTTTTGATAATATGTGAATGCCATATGTTCATTCTTTTCAATCCCAATTCCATGATGATAACAAAAACCAACTTGAAATGTTCCATATTCATTCCCCATTTCTGCAGATTTTTGGTAATAATCGAATGCCTTATGATAATCCCGTTTAACTCCTATACTATCACGATAACAGGTTCCAAGGGTATAAATTGCATAAGCATTTCCCATCTCGGCAGATTTTTGATAATGAATGAATGCTTTATGTTCATCCTTTTCAATTCCTATTCCATCTTGATAACAACGTCCAAGGCTATATATTGCAGCAGCATTTCCCATCTCGGCAGATTTTTGATAATGAATGAATGCCTTATGTTCATCCTTTTCAATTCCTATTCCATCTTGATAACAACGTCCAAGGCTATATATTGCAGTAGCATTTCCCATCTCGGCAGATTTTTGATAATGAATGAATGCCTTATGTTCATCCTTTTCAATTCCTATTCCATCTTGATAACAACGTCCAAGGCTATATATTGCAGTAGCATTTCCCATCTCGGCAGATTTTTGATAATGAATGAATGCCTTATGTTCATCCTTTTCAATTCCTATTCCGTGTCGATAACAATATCCAAGGTCATTTATTGCAGTAGCATTTCCCATCTCGGCAGATTTCTGATAATGAATGAATGCTTTATGTTCATCCTTTTCAATTCCTATTCCATGATAATAACAGTATCCAAGGTTACATATTGCAGCATCATTTCCCATCTCGGCAGATTTTTGATAATGAATGAATGCTTTATATTCATCCTTTTCAACCCCTATCCCATATTGGTAATTGTATCCAAGAACATTTATTTCAGTTGACTTTTTATTTTCCATTTTGATATTGAATATGAAAAAAAAACCAAATCTGCATTTTAAATATTTATTTAGAGTAGCACAGAACCCATTATGTACATTTCGCACAAAACCAGGTAAATCCAGAAAACTGTATACTGTACACGAATGTTATAAGCGATGGTCAAGGAATTCATAACTCCAGAGATTTTATTTACAAATAACGATATCAAATACCGCATTTTGATAAAAGAAACACGCTAGAGGAATTAATACTGCTAAAACAATCTTTATTTTCGAATCATTCGGATTTTTCCTTTATTAAAACATTTGTTGTTTTTTTTTCTAATAAATAGAAAAAGTTATTTTTTGCAATGTCGTTCAGACAATTGGGAATGTGCGAATTTTATAGTGTATCAATGGTAAACTGGTTAGCTTAAAGCATCTCCTGGATGCGATTTTCTAGTGATCTTAATAGTGCATAAACATTATGGCGTAATTTAACTATTCACATAACGTTATATCATACGAATAATTTGCTAGTAATTACTACAGACCTCAATTAATTATTGTTTAAGCAGCATTCACCGATTGTAAGTGGTTTATGATATTAAATATTATTAAAATATATCAACCAGTTGTTTATTTATGTATTTTACTCATTTCAGTATAATTATTCAATATTTCAAGGTAATTATATATTGTATCGCTGAAACTAATTATTTTTACTTGCTAGAAAAATATTAATAAATAACACTATACAAGTGTTAGTAACGTAGCTATAAAGTTATATAATACCAAAAATGGCTTAGACAAAATGTTCTGATCGGATTAAACTTTATTTTTGACGTATAAACGTACAGTACCGTGTTTTGATCAATTAATATAATTTTCTACACACTTCGACCCTTTAATTAAGCATTTGAGACCTTCTTTTTTTAAATCGACAAGTGTACCTAAATTCCGAAATAGGTGGCTATCAACTTGTTCATTATATTGCTTTATACGAGTTGCAAGAATATGCATTTTTATCTTGCAATATATTTGAAAGTTTATTTAACAACTTTTTCGATGGTAAATGACACGGAAAGATGATTACTGTGAAGTTTCACAGGATCTAATAACGATTTTTAAGTCGTTATTTGACCAGAGAAACCTTGGTTTATAAGATCTTGAAACATTGATAACTCCATAATGCAACTTATTTAATATTGTGTATATAGTAAGTAGAATATATTTTAGACTAATGAATAAAAAACTTTGGTAAAATTGAATTTAAATGCCTTTATTTAAAAATTTAATAGCTGGATCTCCAACATCAAAAAGAAATAGTGAACAAAAAAAAACCCACAAATTCTTAAATTAGATTCATAGACAAATAATTTTTATAAAATTACAGAATTAAAATTTTTTGCCACAGCCACTTTTTATTAACTTCAAGTTGGTCGAAATTTTTAACGATTTGAGTGGATATAAAATTTCATTGACTTAAATTTAACTATAATCAACTTAAGTTGTTTCTAACTTACAGTTGTTACATTAAAAATCGACCTAGGTTTTTCTTCAATCGGTGAAAAATTTAAAAATAACTTAGCTGTTAGGTCAATTTAGGTCAGTTCACAGGTAGAATTTTAAATCTATTTTGCAAGTATTATATGCAACTTTTCTAATCTTTTTATATTATCTAAGCTCTTTCTGTATCTCTTCGCATGTAATTTAAAAGGCTAGAAAAATCTTTACAAGATATTTAAAAAGGTTAAATTTAAGAACAAAGATTTTTTTTGAAAAAATGCTTGTTGAAAAGATTAATTGTTCTACATGAGATTAATGATACATATATATACTGTATCAAAGTTAACTTATTTTGAAAATAAGTGAGAGTTCAGAAAGTATTATTTCTAGGTTGACATTCGAAATCAGAAAATGAAGTAGGGGTTATCCGGTGACAAAATAAGCATACTTATTTTGATAGAATTTCGAAAAAAAATTTACGATCGTAAAAGAATTCATTATTATATTATATCTGATATAAATAAGCTTACAAATAATAATAAAATAGAATTAATAGGTCATGGATTTTGAAATAAATACACCACTGATTTAATTCGAAATCAGAAACATGTCTGAAACCCCCTATTATATTTATTTACTTACCCTTATAATTAGATCAAACTATGTTAGTGTAACCACTTGTTTGGCATTAATATTATGTCGAGTGCATTTCGCATATGTATAACCACACCGAGGGACCGAGACGCAAGTGTTATTATTAAATAATTGTTAAATATAGTAAAGAAATTTCATATAACAGAATAAACTAAAATTATACCTAAATTCTTTACTGTAATATTTTTTAAGCAGGCAAAACAAATAGCAAACAATTTGACGTGTTTTGAATTAAATAATTAGGCAAATAAAAAAGAATTAATAAATTTCTCAACCAAGATTGAATGCAAATACGTCTCGAATATTGGCCATATATTTCAGATGACCACAGATCATTTTGAAAAAAAAAACAAACTAAAAAATTTCTTTCCTAAATAAAAATGCACAGATTACTTGATTGCATGGTTTTCCATAGGCAATGGTATTGTTATTATTGAATTAGGTATAGGAAGTAAATTTAATAGTGATAAATATTCTGGTGGGTTATTTTTGAAATCTGATAACCCATTTAGAATGAAATTATAATTCAATCCACAATTCGCTGAACATTCTCAGCTTGTACTTTCAACTAATATTACAACTTGTTTTTTATTTTCATACTGTATGAAAATGAGTCAAGAATTCTTTTGCTTTCCAAAAGAATAACATATGTAAAAATAAAAGTGGTGAACAGTTGTCAAAATTATTATATTAATTGTGAAATTACAATCCTCCTAGACTATAACACATTTGACCATATAAACTTTCACATCTCAAGATAATTGATGAGATGAGTGTTCGCAAGCAGATCCATCAATGCGATTAGCTAGTGATCAAGATGTTGCTCAAATAATTACGATTAATCGAGAGTTAACGCGGTTAATTGAAGAACCACTTGTTAAAAATTCGTGAAATGCGGATTTTAATATTTTGCCAATTACCTCTAGATTTTGTTCGTCGAAATGATAACTCATTTGGTTAGTTTATTGATTTTCAGGTTAATTAAAGATTGTATTGGCGAAATTTATATTATTATTAAAAAACTTCCCCATTTATCATAAGTTCCGTCGACAAATAATCATTGTTTGCCTTAGTGAGTGCCAATAAAAATTTATTTCTATTGTCTTTTATTTATTCAATCATTTTTTTACGATATCAGGGATCTCTTTTAATAAACATATATAAATATGGCCACTTATATTACAAGAGACCCGAACTCAGTATTATTTTCTATTTGAGCAAAACAAATGCTAATTATTTTTACCGTAAATTCTCGAAATAGCGGGCGTCTGTACGCTATTTTGAACACCTGCGCGTTATTTCGAGTGCGTTATTTTGAATATAGGCTAATTTGTTGAATTGCTAAATTATAAGGTCAATTGTTGACTTTAATAAATTATTAAACTATACACATAACGTGATTTTAATGTATAGAAGGTGCGCGTTATTTCGGGCTGTGCATGGGCGTCATTTCAAAGTCACTTATGCTATTTTTAGAGTGCGCGATTTTCGAAATAACGCCCATGCCCGCTATTTCAAGTATTTACGGTATCATCTTTTTCTAGTGACCGATTTCAGAATGGTATACATATGGCTAATATTTACGGGGGAATTTAATTCCTGAACACTTGATCATTTAGTACGTACGTAGGTTACCATTTGGATCAACTATCACCAACTAGATCACCATTCAAAAGTTTTACTAATACAGTAATAAAACCGAGTGATTAAGAATTAAAGTTCCCCTTAGTCTTTTCTATTGTGTCTTTTACTATCACATTAGCTAATGCATTAATGTATTAACGTATTAACTGGTATTCCGAATATTTAATAGCAAGAGAAATAAATTTTTGACATCAAGTTTTAATTCACTACAAATCTTAATTTGGTTCTTAAGAATTTGCCGAGGATTTTGAAAATTCGCACTGTACTGCCATTTTTATCAAGGTATGTACGTATTAACGTTAGATAATTTTTTAGAACGAAAAATAGCGATCGGTCAAAGTCGGATTAAATATTTTCGACCCGAGTTTAGTTTGATAATTTATAATTTTAAATTGTGGTATATTGATATGATATAAATATATAAATCGGAACATCTCAGGCAATCTTGTTAGTGATTTGAGTTCATTATTTTCTACGCCAGAAAAACTGGTTCATTATGTAATAGACAATAATGTTAAAACAATATCCAACTTAAATATAATTTTTTATTTTATATATTAATAATTTCAAAAACATACAAATTAAAATTTTATTTACTAAAAATATAATTAGATAAAAACTATGGCTTCAAAATATATTTAAAATTTTATCGTATACTTGCATTTAAAAGATTTATTTACCTTGTTTCTGCATTTTTTTATTTTTATTTTAGACTTATTCAATTCGTTATTTATAAATCTTCATTACTATCTGTTAAATAAATTATAATTAATAAAGAATAAAATTCATTTATTTTATATCATAAATATAAATTACTTTGATAAAAGGACGTAGTAAATTCGATAAATTTGCTTTTATAACTACCATCAGAACCATCAAAACCTTCAGAATATGATTGTATATGTATACTCTGGTTTTTTAATATTTCATCTGATTTAGTCAATTCCAATAAAATATTTTCGTCATTTTGCCATTCTGTAAGAATTTCAATGATTTTTTGTGCTGATGGACGCTTTATCGGATCTCTTTCCCAACATTTTTTCATTAAATTTATATAGCATTGTGGTGTGTCCTCTATAATTCTTGGTCGTAAATTTTCTTGACATATTTTGATTTGAAGCTGTGTTGCAAATTCTTGATTATAACTTACGGATTTTCCATATAAAATTTCCCACATAATTATTCCAAATGAATATATATCTGATGCCGTTGTATATTGTTTTCCATCTAAAATTTCTGGTGCTATATATGGTAAAATACCATAAATTCCACGTCTTTCCGCATTTAATGGTTTAGTGGTTGCTATTGCAACGTAAGCACTATGTAAATTGTCTTGCAGAATATTACCACTATGCAAATCTCGATGAATAAGTCCTTGAGAATGAATCATTTGAAGATCAGAAATAATACAATGTAATAAAGTTAATTTATCCATCCAATTCATTTTTGACACAGAGCAAAGATTTTGATGTAAGGATCCCATTGCTGCATATTCCAAGACAAGAATATAATCTTTAGAAGATTCATCTTTTGATATTCCATAACACTTTAAAAATGATGGATGCTTAGATCCAATATTACAGTATGCCTTTAACTTTAATATTAAACAAAATTATATATTTAATTAGTAAATATTATGAAAAAAATAATATTCATAAATTAGAATTACCTCTTGTATAAATCCTTCAACACAAGAACTCGATCCATGCAGCAATTTAAGTGCAACATTTCTCCAATAGTTTGTTCTTTTATCCACCCACTTAGCAAAAAAGACCGTCGCAAATTCACCTTGTCCTATTTTTTCGGCATCATAAAGTTCTTTAAAAGGAATCCAAGATAATGGATACTCTTCTTCAACTAATAATTTTTTTACGTCATCATCAATATTAGAATTATCATTTGACTGTTCATTTGTGGCTAAAAAGAAGTTAATTAGTAAATTTAAATTATGTATCTCAAATATAAATGTAATAATTATTATTGTTATTTTAAATTACCCAACATTTTATTTCCCCTGATCATCATTAAAAAAAAAGTATATTGTAAAAAATTATAGTTACGATAAAAAAAACATGAAATAAATAGATTATTTACATTTGGTACCAATAATTAGCCTTTTGTAAATCTCTTGATGTTCCAATTCCATTTCGATAGCAATCTCCAACTTGAAATATTCCGTTAATATGCCTCATTTCGGCGGATTTTCGATAATAAATAAATGCCTTATGTTCATCCTTTTCAATCCCCATTCCATGCTGATAACAATAACCAACTTGAAATGTTCCAGAATTAGATCCCATATCTGCAGATTTTTGATAATAATCGAATGCTTTATGATCATCCTGTTCAGCCCCTATTCCATCTCGATAACAAACTCCAAGGTTATAAATTGCACTAGCATTTCCCATCTCGGCAGATTTTTGATAATGAATGAATGCTTTATATTCATCCTTTTCAATCCCTATCCCATATTGATAATTGTATCCAAGATCATTTATTTCAGTTGAGTTTTTATTTTCCATTTTGAATATGAAAAAAAAGCGAAAAAGACGAATCTGCATTTTAAATATTTATTTAGAGTAGCACAGAACCCATTATGTACATTGTCGCACAAAACCAGAAAAACAGAAACATAAATCAAGTAAAATCCAGAAAACTGTATACTGTACACGAATGTTATAAGCGATGGTCAAGGAATTCATAACTCCAGAGATTTTATTTACAAATAACAATATCAAATATCGCATTTTGATAAAAGAAACACGCTAGAGGAATTCATACTGCTAAAATAATCTTTATTTTAGAATCATTCGTATTTTTCTTTTATTAAAACATTTGTTGCTTTTTTTTTTTTTCTAATAAATAGAAATAGTTATTTTTTGCAATGTCGTTCAGACAACTGGGCATGTGCGAATTTTAGAGTGTATCAATGGTAAACTGGTTAGCTTAAAGCATCTCCTGGATGCGATTTTCTAGTGATCTTAACATTATGACGTAATTTAACTATTCACGTAACTTTATATCATATGAATAAATTGCTAGTAATTACTACAGACAATTAATTATTGTTTAAGCGCATTCATCGATTGTAAGTGGTTTATGATATTAAATACTAATTTCAGTATAATTATTCAATTTTTCAAGCCATGTGAAACTAATTATTTTTACTTGCTCGAACAGGATCGCACGCTAGTGATTCTTACTCATTTTGGAAGCATACCAGCATATAATGCCGGATATTGAACTTTATTAGCTTGTTTAAGCGTGATATACAGCATACATCAGTGCTTTTGATGTACAATTGATTTAGCTATTTGTAGGGTCAGCCGGTGGTTTCCCACCCGCATACGCAGGCCGGTGTCTTGATTTCCATGCGATTGTTGCCACGCCGGGGCCTCCCTGCTTACCTCCCTTTTCGATCAGCTGACTTTTCCGTCAACTTGAAAGAAAACTATTAATAAATAACACTATAATAATGTCAGTAACGTAGCTAAAAATTATACCAAAAATGGTTTAGACTAAATTTTTCTGATCAACTTTATTTTTTTGACGTATAAATCGCACAGTATCGATTAATATAATTTTTCTACACACTTCGACCCTTTAATTAAACATTTGAGAATGTTCCGAATCCTTTTTTTCTACGAGTGTACTTAAGGGTAGAGGGTATGTAGATCATTTCTATTATTAATAAATAAATGAGTGACCAAAAATATTTTATTGCGAATTTAAGGGTAGAGGGTATGTAGATCATTTCTATTAATAAATGAGTGACCAAAAATATTTTTATAAGAATTTAAAAGTTGCTACATATAAAAGTTAATTTTTTATCATAAAAATTTTATTAATTTTGAATAAAATTGATAAAGTTTTTATAGTATAAATTTTGTGGGGTGGGTCTATTCTGCAGGGGTGATTTGTTACTATATTATTATTAATTTTTTTAGCATTTTTTTAACGGTTTTTTTAAATTTTTTATTTGTGATTTTTTTGGTTTTTTTTTTATTTTTTTTATGATTTTTTTTTTATAGTTTTTTTAAATTTTTTTATTTAATTTTTTGTTAAATTTTTTTTCTATATTTTTTTTTTATTTTTTTAATAGTTTTTTTTATTTTTTTATGTTTTTTTTTTAATATTTTTTTAATTTTTTTTTATTATTTATTTTTTTCAATTTATTTATTTATTTTTATTTTTTGAAATTTTTAATTTTTTTAATGTTATTTTTTATTCAATTTTTTTGTTTTTTTTTTTACTTAATATATTTATTTTTTAATTGAAATTAACTAATATTCACCACAGGTGATTATCACCTGTAATAAATAAATAAATAAAAACAAACAATTTTTATTAAGTAAAGTTAAATTTTTTTAATATTAGGGTAAGGGTAAGAACTGGGATGGTACCAAAATTTTACAAGAATTTTTTTTTTGCATAAAAAAAAGTAGTTTTATAGGCAAGTTTTTAGGCTAGAAGCAATTTTAGCAATTTTTTAAAAATTTCTTTGTTTTTGTTACACAAAAATTGATTTATATGTTACATCTGATCCTGAATTTTAATTGGCAAATTGACTATAGGTGATAATTACCTGTGGTGTAAATTAGAAATATTCTTTTTAATTTATTATCATTTTTTTTATTATTTTTATTATTTTTAAATTTTTTTAAATTTTTTTTTATTTATTTTTTTCGATTTTTTTTTAAATTTTTTTTAGAACTTTTTTTTCAGATTTTTTTTTTAGTATTTCTCTTTTTATTTTTTAATTTATTATAATTTATTATTGCTGGTAATTTTTATTTATTTATTTTATTTACATGCGAATTGGCATACAATTTATTTATTATTTTAATTATTTTTTTTAATTAACTTATTTATTTATAATTATTTATTTTTTTGATTTATTTTTATTTTTATTTAAGTATAAGTTTTATTTTTATTTTACTTATTAATTTAATTATTTAATGTTTTCAATTTTAGTACATACACTAAGTAAATCAAGTTAGTGTAGGAAGAAGATATTGGTATGTATACTGTTACAGTACTAGAAGCCTTCTTTAATTCTGATAAAGTAACAATCACATGGCTCCTGAGATCCCTTACTTTGGGCATGAAGCGGTGTGCAAGTTGGAAGTATAGTTTCTTTTATATTTGTAAGAAACTACACACTTCTTTATAGCAGTTCGGTATAAAACAACAAGAGATAATAACAGTTTATTTATTTAACAAGAGGGCTATTCCAAGGTGTCTGTTCCTTAGAAATCCAAGAGTTTATTAATAATAAGAGAGGAGGATGAATAATATAAGGGTAAAGATAAAATACAATGTCTGGATTTGTCCTAAACTAAGGGAAATAAGATGGGTTTATATATCTATTGAGCTAAGCCTCGCTAAGTGTCGTTATGCATTGCTAAGCGTCATTAAGCGTCGCTAAGCATTATTAAGCGTTGCTAAGCATCGTTAAGCATCGCTAAGTGTCGTTAAGCGTCACTAAGCGTCATTGAGTGTCATTGCACATCAATTTCGCATATCACTATTATTAAATATAGTTATTACAAAATTTCCTTATTAAATTCTAATTTCTTAACTAATTTCTACCAAAATTAACAAAACTATCTATAACATTTCTCTCCCCTTTAAGAACGAACTCCATAAGTTCTAATTTGGGAAAGGACTTGAGAAAGTTCAGCATCTGTTAACCTCGTTATTATTGTATAAGTAATATAAGTCGTTCGAGAGATGTTTTTTATAGGTCAGTTAGAGAAAAGCAATTTTATCCATTTAGCACACTTCCATGTGTCTCTGGCTCTTCTTTCTTCTTGAGTTCTCTCAATTATAGATCAAATATCTTTATGAGCATTAGGGTACTTGTCTATAAGATTACCAAGATAATAATAAGCTTTAAGCATCTTAGTTTGGTCTTGTCTGTTTCTAGTGCGAGTCTTGATTTGTTTGAGAATTTTCTGCAATTTCTCTTGATACGTTATTCCAGTATATGGAAGAATAGAGGTCTGAGTTAGAGGTCCACAAAGTTGGATAATATTTTGTATAATTCTGCTTAATTTTTCAAATAATGGAACAGGGTGACTTCTTCTTGGTTAGTAATTGGAACTAATAATGTTTCTTCTTGTATATCATCTAATTCCAAGTTTGGATTTATTTCTTCTGCGTCATTTACTTCTGGTTAATTAACTTCTAATTGTTCTGTGTCTTTCAGAATGTTCAGAAAATTATTTGAGCCTGGCTCAATAAAAGAAGTAATTAAATTAGTAAGGTCATAGTCTGAGTAGTATCATTATTATCACATAACCATACACATTGTAATGTAATTCACAATGTATTATTTGGGCAGCATTATCTTGTTTCCATGTCTGAAAAAGGTATTGGAGGGCTAACAAGATTTGAGGTTGTAATGTAGAGGTGGTTATTTTTGGGAAAGTTCCAAAAGAGGTAGTTGTATAAATATATTTTGAGGTTTTACGAATTACATTGTGTGTTTCATCCCCTTGTAAATCAAATTTCTTCTAGAAATTTCCAGGAGAATCAATAACAACTACTGGTTCCCATATTTGTGGCTCATGATATTTAGCAAGATGGTCACTATTATAATATTTTTGTAAAATTTTTCCTTCTATTGTCCGTAATTTATAAGCAACATTGTCTAATTTCTTATAGATAAGAAAAGGTCCAAATCTTTTGTCTTCAAATTTGGCTGAGCAAGAGGCTTCTAACTCCTTTCTCTGTATCCACACTTTATCACCAATTTCAAATGTTTCTATTTGAGTATTGGCATCAAAATGGACTTTTTGTTTCTGCTGTGACTGTTCGGTATTTTGTCTAGCCTGATTCTGGTAATTTGGTAATTTCTCTATTAAATCATAAGCATGTTGGAGGATACTTCCTTGTAAGTCTATTTCATCATCAATTTCTGTAGGTTTTACTGGGAAAAGTGCTTCGATTGGTAAGGTAGCATATCTCCCATATCTAAGTTGAAAGGGGTATATCCTGTGGTAGCATGTCTTTTTGTTCTATATGCTAAGAGAACAGCAGGTATATACAAATCCCAATTATCATCTCCTTTCACTTTTGCAAGTGATTCACACAATGTTCTATTAAATCTTTCTACCATACCATTTGTCTGAGAGTGGTAGAGAGAAGAGAATTTATGTTTAATAAGAAATTTCTCACAGAGAATTCTAATTGTTTCACTAATAAAATTGCAATCTTGGTATGATATGATAATTTTTGGAGTTCCATGTCTACAGATTATCTCCTCAAAGATAAACTGAGCAAGTGTACTAGCACTAGCATCTGGAACAGCACGAGCTTTTGGCCATCGTGTTAGGTATTCAGTAGCGACAATAAAATATTGATTGTTTTGTTTGGTTATAGGCAAAGGGCCTACAAGATCAATTCCAACACGTTCAAAAGCTCTTCCTATTAGTATAGGGTGTAAAGGTTCTTTTCTATAACCTTTTTGTCTTCTTTTGCATTCCTCACAAGTCTTTACATATTCTTGCATATCTCTATATATTTGATCCCAATAATAGCGTTCAGATATTTATAATATATTGCGTCTGTTCCCAAATGTCCAGCAGTGAGGTGCTTATGCATTATATATAATACTAGTTCGACTTCTGTCCATTTAATAACTCTAAGGGGTCTGTTTGGGTTTCTTTTATTCTTCTTATAGAGAAGGTAATGTCTAATTTCAAAGTATTTAGCCTGGGTCATAAGTCGTTTCTGTTCTTGGTTTTTAAGTCCATCTGGAATTCAGTCTGTGTTCAAATAATGGTAGAGGTTATAATATTGGTCAAGATTTATGAGGTCTATTAGATATAGTTGTCTGAGTCGGTAACCGTGAGAGAGCATCAACATTTGAATAGAAGCGGCCTAGTTTATGAATAATTCCAAAATTGTATGGTTGGAGTTTCAAGATCTATCTCCCAATTCTTCCTTTGGGTTTAGTAGTACATAACTATTTCAATGCTGAGTGGTCTGTAACTAAGATAAATTTTGTAGCACCTAAGTATTTATAAAATGTTCTATTGCCCATACAACTATAGCGCATTCAAGTTCAGTTGCTGCATAATTTATCTCTTCTTTTCGTAGGCTCTTACTAGCATAGGCAATAGGGTGTTCTTTTTCATTTCTATCTAGTTGGCTTAATGTGACTCCAAAGCCATTGTAAGAAGCATCAGTAGTGAGTATAAATGTTTCTTTAAAGTTGGGGTAGGCTAATATAGGGGCGGTAATGAGTCTAGATTTTAACTCTTTAAAAGCTTTTTGTTGTTTATCTTGCCAATGATAGGGTTCATCTTTTTGCAAAAGAGAATTCAAGGGGCGGGCAATTGATGAAAAGTTTTGAATAAATTGGCGATAGTATCCCGCAAGTCCAAGGAAAGATCGAAGGGCTGTAAGGTTTTTAGGAGGTTAAATCCGTTGGACAGCTTCTACTTTTTAAAGGTCAGGAGCAATACTATTAGCAGAGATTAGGTGTTCAAGAAAAGGTAGTTGGTGCATCTAGAAGGTACATTTCTCTATATTAAGTCTGAGTCCTGCTTGTTTAATTCTATTAAATACTTTTTTTAAATGGGTTAAATGTTCATTAAATGTTCTAGAATAAACAATTGTATCATCTAAGTAAACAACTACAAATTTCCATGCAATTCCTTTATATACACGATCCATTAGACTTTGGAAAGTTGCAGGAGCATTGCAAAGACCAAAAGGCATTACATTAAATTCATAGATTCTATATCGTATAGTAAAGGCAGTTTTCTCTTTGTTACGGGGGTCCATGGCAACTTGCCAATATCCACTCGCAAGATCAAGAGTAGAAAACCAAGAGCATCCTGTAAGGGCATTAAGCATTTCATCAATGCGAGGTAGAGGGTAAGCATCCTTTTTAGTGACAGCATTTACTTTTCTGTAATCTACACAGAATCGTAATTTGCCATTTTTCTTTCGTACTAAAACAACAGGTGAGGTCCAAGTAGGGATGGCAAAGCCCTTAAGTCCGGGACTTTGGAACCTGGTTTTGGGACCTGGTTTTGGGACCTGGTCTTTAAAGACTAGGTCCCAATTTTAGGACCTAGGTCCATAGGTCCACAATAGGTCCTAATATAGAACTTAAAAATATTAGTAATAAAATGGTAAACAAAGA
Organism: Gigaspora rosea; assembly: GCA_003550325.1. NCBI lineage: Eukaryota > Fungi > Glomeromycota > Glomeromycetes > Diversisporales > Gigasporaceae > Gigaspora > Gigaspora rosea. The sequence goes on along the minus strand of QKWP01001181.1, from coordinate 101,904 downwards.
ATTTTAATTGGTTAGAAAGTATTAGAACTAAGTCCAAGGACTTTATCCTATTGGTCGAGCATAAATTCTGGGACTTATTATATGAGGACCTTGTCCTTAGGTCCGTGTGATAGGACTTACAAGTCCTAGGACCAAGACCAGACCTGGACTGACTTTACCATTCCTAGATCCAAGAGCTATCAGAGGGTTGAATGAGTTTATGTTCTAACATTCTTTGGATTTTTTCTTGTATAAATTCTTGTTCATTAGGAGGTACAGAATAAGGATGAGAGCGAATAGGGTGTATATCCTCAGTATAGATTCAATGAGTCACCAAATTGGTTCGTCCTAGCTTAGTTATATCATTTGCAAAAAGGTCAGCAAATTCTTCCAATAATTTTTGAAAAGCTAGGCCTTGTTCCTAATTAAGTGGTCCAATATTTAAAAAGGTCTGGGTCGATAGGGTATATTCTTCATGTTCAAGGGTAATAATATTTACAGATCTAGGTATAAGGGTCTGGTCTGGGTCAGCAGATAGTTTATGATCCTGCCTAGGATTTCTAAAAATTTTGACAGAGCGTATTCAAGGCATTAGCCCATTGGTAAGTATTTTGGGCTTCCTCTTGGAAAAAGCATAATAAAGCGACATTGGTAGTTTTCAAGGTTTCAATTCTTGTTTGTAATCATTTTATCAGTTGGTCTTGTTGTTGTACTTGTTGTTGAAGCTGATAAAACTGGGAGTCTTCACCTAATTCCTTGATAGTTGCTTCAGTAGGTGGAGAGTAAATTTCTGGGTCTGGGAGTTTGTAATTATCACAGTATCCTTGATTTGCATTCAATTCCTCTTAGTGTTTAACATTTAAACATTCCTGGCAAAGGTCAACAGGAACTGTAAAGTTTCTTCGAAGTACAGCAAGGGCATACTTCTGGTCATAGTCTGGGTGGCTAGTATCAAAGGATTCATCCAAAATTGCTTGTAGAGGATCAATATTATTTTCTGATAACAGGTCTAATTCAGCTTGCAATATAAGTTGCATTTCCTCATAGCTCCAAGGTTGAGTTATGCGTTCAGAGGTTAGGAGTTCTAAGGCCTGGGCGATGGTCTGGTCATTTTCATTCAAGAGAATCTTTGCAAGTTGGTAAATTCTAGTCTGGTTCATTTCATATTGATGTCCAGTATTTTTTGTTGATTCAGTATAGCATTTGATTCGGGTCCAAAGGTTATAGTTAGGATTATATTAAACATCTTGGCTAGCTTTGTATGTGTAAAGGTGTTCCAATTCACAAAACCATAATTCTTCTTGAAGACTATCCAATTGACACATTTTAGGCCTTGTGTCTGACTTATTTTATACTTTGCAATTAACAAGTATTCTACGTACTTCACCTTGGATAAAGAAATGGATACTTCTAGGGTCTTCTCAGTCTAGAGCGCAGTGGAAATCATTATAACATCCTGGATATACAGTTTCTCTTCAAGAAGTTTAAGAACTTCAGGTCTGTTCTGTTAAGAACTTTACATTGACAACAATGATAGGTACAGCGAGGGCTATGAGTAGGTAGACAACTACTATCAACTTGATCAAGAGTACATCCACACTGATAAACCAAGTTTTGTCTTTTCCAAGTGACAAGAGGACAATAGGCTTCAATATGTTCTAATATACTGCATTCTCTGCAGACATTATTGGGGCAGTCTCTATATAGATAGTTGGAGTCATTGCAAGTAGGGCAGGTAGCACGCTTCGGGGCTTGTTTAGAACATTTAACAGCAATGTGGCCAAATTCCTGGTATCGGTTACATTGATTAGTAGGACAATTTGCAAAGAGGTGGTCAGGAGAACCACAATTTCTACAAACTCGTTGTTTAGGAGCTTTCCTGTTTCTACGGCGAGAATGATAAGTAGTTCATTCATTTTCTTCTGGTGAAAGAGATTGGTCTGAGTCTTCTTGATCAAAAGCATAAGTTTCTCGAGGATATAGGTATTCTGGTTCATAAAGGTCTAATTCATCTTGTGCAGTCACAGTGGGTTGACTAGATAGAGGTTGGTTGCTTTCATACGTAGTAGGAATAGTGTATTTCTTGTTTTCCCATTTAAAAGTATAACAGCCATTTTTCCAATTAAAATTTCCTTCCACCTTTTGATTCCAGTCATTACCTAAGAGAAGTGAGTAAGAAGTAGTGTCGACTACTTCCACAGTAAGAGGAATGGTAATGTGGTCAATTTTAATTAGCAAATCTTTTATAATTTCCAAAGGTCGAGTAGAAGCTCCAACTGCCGGAACTATAAGGCTTTTAGAGGCCTTTTCAATAGTCAATCCAAGTTTTTTGACTGCCTTGTGAGCAATCATGCTGATTGAAGCACCACTATCAATAATAGCTTGGTAAGGTTTATTCTGAAGAGAGACATTACATTTGACAGGTGTAGTGTATGCAGGGGTTTGAACAAGATTGGCATTTTTGGCTTCTTCATATAAGTGAGTAGCCAAGGCACCTCAGATAGATGGATTATTGAGCAGCATTTCCCACTTGCTAGTAGTAAGAGAGGGCGTTTGAGTCTAATTTTGTATAAGATAATTAACACTTCGATGATAAAGAGAAGGAGATCGATTAGAGGAGTTTTGGTAAGAGCGATAGTTATCATCATTTCGGCTTCTATAATTATTATCTCTAGATTGGCTTCTAGGACAGGAATTATTACGACTGCAGTCTCTGTTATTGGAATAGTGGTCAGAAGAGCGACCATTTCGGTCCCTATTTTGGTTGTTATTTCTGTTCTGATTATTGTAATTATTATTATTACAACTAGAATTAGATCCTTGTTGTTGGTCTTGTTTTCTACTATTACAATCATGAATAAAATATCCAGTGCGTTGTGAAAGGCAAGGCTATTGGTCTAAATACTAAATACAACTAACAACACCACTAACTATCTAAACAAATGTTCTATAAGTGTACAAGACACTAGATTCTCGAATTGGCAGGCAAAAAGAGGCATGGAAGATTTGGTCCAGGTCTCAAAGGTCTTGTAGGTCTTGCTGCAGCTTGGATAAACGAAGATAAGTATTTCTTTCCTTATTGTGTATAGTCGTCTTGAAGTGGCTTTAATCCCACTTTTATATCTATCTCTTTAATTTAGGGTATAAGGTTAATGGGTTAAATATAATCGTTAATGTGATTAATGATCAGCAGGCCGATAGGTGTTGCAGGTAATTAATCCAACAATATTGGAGTTAGATTGTTTGATATATAGGGTAATCAATAGGGGTTTAATCGACGGTGATATAAATAAAAGATGATTAACTCGGTCTTTCTTTCTCTAACTGGGTTATAAATGGAACTAGGTTCAAAATGCAGGTTACGTAGTAATAACTAAATGACACGACTTTAACAATAGTAACAAAGTGTCACAGGGTAAGTATAATAAGCAGTTTTACTATAACAATAGGTTTAACAACAAGGGAAAACTTCTTAATACTTCTACTCTTATTTCAAAGGTTAGAACTCAAGTACGTCTGAGTTATTCAAATATTTTGAACTTAACTGAGTTAACTTTATTGAAGCGCAAAAAGGAGGGTCTTATATACTTTTTTTCCTCTTAATAAATACATTGATTTTAGACTATCTATACTAGCTCTATTGAATTCGTCTTTTATCGTACGATTTCCTTACTATGACCTCATTTCCTTGAGGCAGAAGGTGGAGGCAGCTTTTTCAAGCCTCTAGGCGTAAGTGTTAGGGAAAACATCTTCGCCTTAGCACTATAATTCTATCTTTAATTCACCGTTAACCCACTGTGTGTCTATACTATGACATAAACGAAACTATAACTAGGCTAAGTACATTGTTTACAAAAAGGTGTATAAACAAACATTGATAGCTAAATGCCAAGGGCATAAACTAGTTTCATCTACATGGGTGGAGCTGACATGTGTGAATCTATTATTTATGAAAGGGGAAATAAACAAACATGAGCAGCGAAATACCAAGGGCATAAACTGGATTGTGCTCTAGCATGCGCAGTTACCATGTGCTCATGCCAGAAATCACAGCGGCATTACCTCACGCTACCTGGGGCTATGCTAACCCTTCGTAACCATGCCGTGATTTCGGGAGAAATCATATAATCATACAATATATCCAGTGGGCAATCTCCTGAGTAAGCAAATAATTGGAAAAAAACTTGAGCCGTAGCCCATCACAGCGTTCATAATAATAACAAATAGGAGGTTCTTTCATGTGAGGGGTTTGGGCACAGTTGTTAGCATAATTAACGGAAAAGGTAAGTATGGTCTGTGTCTGGGCTAAATTAATACTAAGCTTAGCAATTTGGTCTGTAAGTTGTTGAATAGCTTGGTCGGTATTGGTAGTAGGGGTAGTCATTAGTTTTCCAGTTTCCCAGCGGAGGGCTACTTCAATAGCATTGGTCAAGGTGTTAAGTACAGTAGCTTGAACATTAACTGCATACTCAGGCCGCAAGCCTTGAATAAAAAGTTGTTTAACAAAATCAGCTGGAAAAACACCATTTGGGTCCAATTTCTTTTGTAAGGTATGAAATTGGTTGACATATCCATCCACAGTCTCTGTGGGTCCTTGTTTAATATCGAAAAGCTGTTTTTGCCAGATAGCCTTTTGCTTGGTGGTATAGAAATGTGCCTTAAAAAGATGTTGGAAACTTCAGTTCTGGTTACCATCATCATTAAAAGCATTGGGTACTGGATTTAAAGCTTGGTACTAGTCCAGAGCAACTTCTTTAAGATACACAGGAGCGAGTTGGAGTTTCCATTTAGTACTCCATTTATTAGCAGTAGCAGCTCTTCTAAATTCCTTTAGCTAGTCAGCAGGGTCTTGGGTTCCATCACCATAAAAATCTGCAACAGTTATAAGAGTTTTCTCAGAGCCTTGCCCAAGGGCAGTAGCAAGATCAGTTATGGCTTGTGCAGCAGCTTGTAAAGCTTAATCACCCATTAGATTTTCTTCGTCTAGTTGGTTAAGAAGTAAGAAAGGGTTTAATTCTTCAGCAAGAGGTTGTAAATTTATTTCTTCAAATTGTTGTAGAGAATCAGCTCTAACAATAGTAGCTTTTTGGTTTTGAATATAATGGTCAAGAGGATCAATTAAGTTTTGGTTGTTAAGAAGAGGGGTATTAAGTAATGGAGGTGTGTGGCATGGAGTAACAGTTATATCTAAATTAACAGTAGGATAAAATTCAGTTACAAGAGGAGGTGGAGAAACAGTTGTGCGAGCAGGAGAAAAGGTTTGTTGTATATAGCGAAGAAAATGATTTTGTTGTGGAGGAGGAGTAGTTTCTCTAGTATAACGATATGGAATTTCTGAGATAGGTGAGGTAGGGAACTCAAGTCGCTGAGGGATTGGTATATAAGTATTAGTAGAAGAACCTACACCAGTGTCAGCTAATTATTCAGGTCCTAAAGTATATATAGATCTGGGTGGAGAAACGTCAAAGTTTAATTCAGTTCTTCCTAATTGATTTTGAAAATCGAATAGAAGGTTTTCAGTTCTTAGTCGAGTTGGAGCAGGCGGAGAAAGTAAAAGGTCCTCGATACGAAGAACAAGTAGGGTAGCTTCAAATTCAAGAGGTAAGGTAGGGGCAAGAGTATAGGGGTATGTGCAAGGAGTAAACCAGCAATAACTTTTTTTGGGTTGTTATTATAGCGGCAACTAAAGACAATATCTCGAGCAGCGGCTCTAGCAGTATTGTAATCAGTAGCAGTAAGTAAAACACGATAATTGTCATTTGTCTTTTGTGAATATTGGATAGCAAAATAGTTGTCTTGATATGTTCACCAAAATCGGCGAAAAGAATGGTGTAAATTAGCAACAGGATAGCAGACAGTACAAAATAAATTAGGATAGTAGGCTTGTAAAATGTCTACTGCAAGGGAGGAAGGATGACTTGTTTCGTGTACTTCAAGTTGTTCTAAATATAGTTCATATACTCTATTCATATAGAAAAGTCAGTTCCCAAGCCTCAAGAAAACTAGTAAAAAATAATAGAATATATCTTCAAAAATAAAAGGTTAGTACAGTAGTAAGTTGTTAACAAAATTTTAATCTTCAAAATATAGTAAATAGTTAATATCCAAAAAGAAAATTCCAAGTAAGTAGTAAGCAGAATAACAAGAGTGCAATCAAACAGCAAGAGAGAGTAATAGCCAAAAAAAATAAATTAAATTTCTGCCAAAAGTAATAATAAGATTTCCAAATTCTTCAATAATATCCAATAATTTAATTAGGATTCCGCCAGAAGGCACCAAATATTACAGTACTGGAAGCCTTCTTTAATTCCGATAGAGTAACAATCACATGGCTTCTGAGATCCCTTACTTTGGGCCTGAAGTGGTGTGCAAGAGGGAAGTATAGTTTCTTTTATGTCTGTAAGAAACTACACACTTCTCTATGGCAGTTTGGTATAAAACAACAAGAGTTAATAGACAGTTTATTAATTTAACAAGAGGTCTATTCCAAGGTGTCTGTTCCTTAGAAATCCCAAGAGTTTATTAAGGAGGATGAATAATTTAAGGGTAAAGATAAAATATAATGTCTGGATCTGTCCTAAACTAAGGGAAATAAGATGGGTTTATATATCTATTGAGCTAAGCGTCACTAAGCGTCGTTAAGCATTGCTAAGCGTCATTAAGTGTCACTAAGCGTCATTAAGCATCACTAAGCGTCATTAAGTGTCACTAAGTGTCGTTAAGTGTCGCTAAGCATCGTTAAGTGTCGCTAAGCGTCATTGAGTGTCATGCACATCGATTTCACATATCACTATTATTAAATATAGTTATTACAAAATTTCCTTATTAAGTTCTAATTTCTTAACTAATTTCTACCAAAATTAACAAAACTATTTTATAACAATACGCATATACAATAGTAAATACATATGCATGTATGTAAATCCTTGGTTAGAAAATAAAAGTATGATATTCATGACAGTGAAAAAAACAAGTTCCAAGTAATGCTTGTTATTTTCCTACTAAAAAAATATAAGCATTACTGGAAACTTGTTTATTCACTAATAAGAATTGTATAATTGTATATTGTATGGATTTGAGAGGTAGCTTATTTTCAGAATAAAAAAAATTACTATTGTTTTCAGCTTGAAAATATGGGGTAGCTTATTTTTGAGTATTAAGGTTTTAGGTTTTTTGCTTAAAACCAAGAGGGTTGCTTATTTTCAGAGTAGCTTATTTTCGGGAATCTACGGTAGATTTCACTAGAACCAAAATATCTTTTAGTTTCATTTAGTTAGTTCCAGTAATCCTTCTAGTTCTAGTAGTCTCAACTAGACTGATCTAGCAACAACACTAATCTATAGAAACAGTATTTAAGATTTTAGGTTTTATACTAATATTATAAAGTTAATATAGTTTTGTAGAAAGAAATTAGATTTAGGCTACTGTTTTGCTAGCTTGGAATTATGCCTGTTTGTAATATTTTTAATTTTTTCTAGAACATTTAGTATATATAATAGCTTTTTTTAAGCAAAAGCCTATTTCAAATTAGAACTTATACTAATCTGTTTATTTTTTTGAATTTATTTGTTAATTAGTTGATTATATCCAATACTAGAGGAGCCATTTAATTTGATTATTTATCCAGTTCCTTATATATACAGTAGATGAATTTAAGTCATTTATAAGTAGAGCTTTTTTTAAAAAACTTTTAAACCAAATAATTTTTGATCTACTAGTTAATTTTACTACAAAAATGTTCATCTCTTTGAGACAATTCCAATAAGCCCAAAATTATTAACCTCCAATTACAGAATCATGAGATAATATGCTATCAAATAGTAATGCATCTGGAGATAGAAAAGATTGGTTAAACTACTGTTAAACCTATATATACCTAATTCTTTTTACCTTTTAGGTGCATCACTATTTAATAGCACATTATCTTGTGACCTGTAATCAGATTTTAATAATTTTAGGTTCATTGGAATTATCTCAAAAAGATGAATATTTTGGTAGTAAACTTATTTAAAATGGACCAGTAGATTAAAAGTTATTTTTTATTTTAAGTTTTTAAAAAAATAAGTCTACTTATAAATTATTTAAATTTGCCTATATGATAGTAGTATTAATTAGTATTATAATAAGCTCTACTTATAAATTACTTAAATTAGCCTATATAATGATAGTATTAATTAGTATAAGGTTTCTATTTTTAGTAATATAGTATGTTGTTGGCTTATTATTTCATCATCTTGGTATAAGTAATTAGGTTTTTGGAACAAGGTATTAGATTTCTCTTATTTTTTTTTAGACCAAAAACAATAGCTTAAAAGGAAAAAAGGCCACCTGGCTTGTTATTAATTAAGAATTTTTGTATTAGTAAAATATTCCAAGTTTGTAGTTACAATAAATAGTAATTTTTATGTTGTATTTTTTCTAAAAAATAGTACTATTGTTTAAAAACAGTTACTATTGCCAGCAGCTTTTTATTATGCATTTCATAATTTATTTTTGTTAACATAAATTTTATGAGTAATATGCAATAGGTTAAAAACCTTTTTTATTTTATTAAAAAAAACTATTTTTAAAACATAGTTTAAAGTATTAGTTTCTAGAAAGTAAAAGGGTTTGTGGGTTAGCCTGAATCAAATTAGATAATAATAAGGCTTTTTTAAAAAGATGAAAGCCTTTTGGGTAGTTGTTGACCAATAAAAGGTTAAGAATATTTTTGATTTCCAAGTTATATTTGTTAATAGATAATTTTTAATAAAATATCTGTAGGTTAATAGTAAACCACGTGACCGAATGCAACGCGATTACTATTTACCTATGAAATACCTGTATTCACAGATGCAAAACTTTCATTTTTGATACACTTGCACCTACTTTTTGATACACCTAAATGTACCCCAACATGACGATTTTAAAAAGTCACATGATCGCCAAACTTAAATCGACCAATGGGTTTGCAGGTAAGATTCTAAAGAAATTTTATAATAAAGCATGAATTTTTTTAATCGGATCTAATTATGCCAATCATACTTGGACTTCTGGCTAAAACTGTAGAGAAGAAGCTTATCATGCTAATGGTGTAAGATTATCAAAATATGCTTAGTGTATCACGAGATATGCGTTAAAAAAGTTTCGCTATTTCTTTAAATTTTTTAAGAAACTTTAAATAGTCGCAAAAGTTTTTTACCAAATTCTCGCGATATTCTGAGCCAATCGTGGCGATATTGCCACCTCCGGGGTCGTAGTTTTCTTCTCTACAATCTTTGCTAACATTTAATTAAGGTTAGCATAATAGACAATTGAGTTTCGATCGAGAAGGCCTTAAGCTTTCTTTATAAGTTTCTTTAGAATCTTACCCGTGATCCCATTGGTCGATTTAAGCGTGGCGGTCACGTGATTTTTAAAATAGTCATATATCACAAAAAAGTAAGGGTACATTTAAGTATATCAAAAAAGTAAGTGCAGGTGTATCAAAAATGAAAGGTTTGCTTCACAGATACCCATTAAATAACTATAATAAACGGCATTAAAACAACATAAAATGAAATCAAACAGTAAATATAAATATATTCATGAAATTGAATCGCTTATTTTAATATAAATAGTAGATGAACGAAAGTTTTTAAAACTTGCTAACTAATAAATAGTAAATATTCGTAAAGCTTAAGCCAACTAATTTAACATAAATTAAATAGTAAATATTCATGAAATTGAATTGCATATTTTAATAAAAAATAACTCAAATAGCTATTTTCGACCTGGGTAAGAACTCTAAAAGTAAGTTTATCGCATAAAACTCATATGGTATTATATTCCTATTTTTATAAAAAAAATCATTACCTTTATCGTTAAATTAAAGTATTAGTACCATTAAATTACTTTTAAGTAAAATATTTAGGCATCCAGTTTCTACCTTTGATCAACTTTGCCTACACACATAAGAATGATGTACTGATCCTTTATATTCATTTATATGTCAATTTATAATTTATATAATAATAGGAATAAGGAGAAATTCACCAATTTCTGATGTTAGCTATCGTTCATCAAATTAATAGTATGTATATTCATTTATATGTCAATTTATAATTTATATAATAATAGGAATAAGGAGAAATTCGCCAATTTCTGATGTTAGCTATCGTTCATCAAATTAATAGTATGTATATTCATTTATATGTCAATTATAATTTATATAATAATAGGAATAAGGAGAAATTCACCAATTTCTGATGTTAGCTATCGTTCATCAAATTAATAGTATGGATATTCGTTATATAAAATCTTATTTGACTAAATGAACTAATTCAATTTAGTTTAGATATAGAAAGATTACTGTATAAATTAGTGATATGAGCTGGCCCGACCCAACAGCTGGGTCGACAGGCAGATCGATCCTTAGTCTGCACCTTTGTGGGCCGGCTAGTCGATAAAAGAAGTGTTAAAATCGGTTCTCTTTTAAAGCATATTTCAGGCCAAGAAATTGATTAAAATCGGTTAGTCGTTTAAACAAATTCATTAGTTGGCTAATTTAGATGATTAATTGGCGAATAATGAATATAAAATATGTTAAGGAGTGAAGATGTTCAGGGTATGTTCGGGGCATAGACAATTACGTAAAATGCTATTGTACTGGAATTTCTCAAAGACAAAAAGGATAAAAGCTAAATATTTTAGTATTACTTGAATTTGGCAAGGAGCTACCTGATGGGTTTTACACATACGTACGTACGTACCAGGAAAGGAGTGCAACGAAGTGTGTTATGTGCAAATCCATGCATTTTATTGGTTATCTAAACATGGAATCTAAGGATCATGGGATCAAAGACCGACAGTCTGAACTCACAAATTTATGACTAAGCGATAATGTTGATGAATGATATGATCCAAGATCGATCTGATCTTTTTGGAAAGATAGTAACAGAAAATCATTTTAATAACACTAATGATATCTCTCCAGATTTGTGTATTCTATCGCTATATACTGGTCATTTAATATTTAGACTGGATGCGCATTTATAGAGCTCGAAGAGGGAAAGGAGACTGAACCAAGGAATCTTTTAAATGAGGATAATGGAGTCATCATAGAGATTACAGATAGTTTCGGCAATAACACATCAGAAGGAGACGCAGCCAAAACAAAAGAAGAAGATATATTTAAATCCATATGAGCTCACAAAGAATATACATGCATGTGGGTTATATACTGTATTTTCGATGTCGTATGTTCACATGTGTATATCAATATACTCTGTGAAATAAACGTCTTTATTACAAACTATAAAGATAAAATGTTAGTTCAGTATAGCAATTGTTGACTCGCGAAAAAACTTTTTTTCCAAATTATCCAATTCGCTATAAAGAGTGTTGACATAATTCAAAAGAAAATTTAAATTCGAATGTAACATCTTTATTTAGAAATTATGAAGTAAATTTAAATTTGGCTTTTTTAAAATCAGTCTAAACTGTCTCAAAAAAAAAACTTACCACATGCGTACTATGGAATACATGTACACGTACGTACGTATGTACGGAAAAATATGAACACTAACATATGTGTACATAAGTTATGATGTCGAAAAACATATGATCAATATGCGTATATATGCCGGTTTCATGCGACAGAAACTTATTTGAGATATAATATGAAGACTAATTCTGATCAGAAAAATTGTAACGCACGTACATACGTACGTACTTGCAAAAAGGCCAGCCTACTATTGTTCTTCATCAGCTCATATCACTAGTTGCTTAACAAAGAAATTAAACGTCAAATTTTTCCAACATCATTCATAACGTCTTTAACAGGAAAACGAACGTTTACAAAATTTTAGTACAGAAGTGTTAACAAATTAGGAAAGTTTACTAGTAGAGAAATAAAGATCATACAGGAAAAGTTATTGATTTTTTCTCCAAAGAGTAATATTGGACAGAATGGGATTGAATCTTATTAGGAGATATCTAAACGAGCAGGGAAACAAATGTTGACTGATTAATGAAGCATTTTATTTTAATATTCCTAATAAATATTTTGAAATATTTTTTATATTTAATTAGCGTGAACATTGAGCGCTTGATTAATGTTATTTTAATTCGAAAAGTTTCTATTTAAAAATAAACTTATTGTTAGTCCTTTAAAAATTATGTATGAAGATATATTTTTGTTTCCTCTGCAAATTTATTTAGAATGTCAAAGTAAGCGTTGCAGTAATAATTAACTTAAAAAAATTTTTTTGAGCTTTTATGGAACAGTATTATATGTTTCTTTGGGTTTCTTGAATGTTTTCATTACATAGTTTCCGGAGCAGAGCGGAAAAATAAGTCCAGAAACTAGGCAAGAAAATTTCAGATGAGTTCCGGGAGTAGGATATGGCATACATGAACTATCATTCAATCATTATCATTATTTATTGTCACATTGCAATATATGATATATCGCTCTTTAAATTAACATTTATTTACATCATTCAGTAGTATATGATATATCGTTTTTTAAATTTAACATCTTCGCTCACATGCTACATATATCGTCTTTTGTAAACATACAATAGTAATTATTTCTCCAATGTTATACCATTCTCATACCCAGTGATCTTATAATTGGAACAGATCGTTTTACAATGTAATATTATTGATATAGTGCTTTTTCACAAGTTGTAAAGGAAAAACCATACTGATAAATTGTAATTTGATTGATAACATTGTTTGACTGAAGTAGTGTTCCAGAAACCAATGAATCCCTTTTCTAATAAACAGTATTTTAATGACATGTTAACTCTTTAAAACATAAAATACATAAATCCCTTGTTGATAAACCAATTTAATTCAAACAAATATGATACAAAAAAAAAGAAAAAGATAATATGTATGAGGATGAAGAATAAATAAATTGAGAAGAAAAAGTATGCAAATTTTATAATAAAAATGCGTGCATATTCTTGTAAAAAGATTATATCAAATAACCTAATATATTATTGTAATTTTAACCCTCCAGGAAAAAGTCAGCATTATAGTAATGAAAGGAAGAAATAGTGAAGTAGAATATAAAATTGCTAAATAGGACTTGAAGTATTTTCTGCTGGAGCAACATCCTATCTTTTATTTAGTATATTATTGATGGAATTTGGTCTTGATGTTATAACTCTACGTGTATCGATAACTAGCTACTCCTTTGTTGGTTCCTCTCTTTTATTATGGAGGGGATTCGGTCCTGATGTTACAATTCTACGTGCAGCGAGAACTACCTTTGTTGGATCTTCTCTTTTATTATGGAGGGGATTTGGTCCTGATGTTACAATTCTACGTGCAGCGAGAACTACCTTTGTTGGATCTTCCCTTTTATTATGGAGGGGATTTGGTCCTGATGTTACAATTCTACGTGCAGCGATATCTACCTTTGTTGGATCTTCTCTTTTATTATGGAGGGGATTTGGTCCTGATGTTACAATTCTACGTGCAGCGAGAAATACCTTTGTTGGTTCTTCTCTTTTATTATGGAGGGGATTTGGTACAGTTCTATCGGGATTTACCCCTGCAGGTTCCTGTTTTTTATTATAGCTTACATGATATATTTGAGCAATAATAATAAATGTCAAAATAATTGCGAGGAATAATGTTGATTTCATAATAAATGAGCCGTTTAGTATTTTATTTTGAGGGTTGGAGATTTGCTTAAATAAAAGAAATTAAGATGACTACCTCTATATATATGTAGTGACATATGCTGGGGAACTAGATGGTATTTGGGCATACAATTTTTTAACTCAAAATTATTGGATGTAATTCATCTAATGAAAAAAAACAGCGTCTGATAACCTATCAAATTTTACTTTAAACAAAACTAATCTAAATTCATCTTCACAAGGCTTATGTAATACATGCGCGCTTCTGTATATCGATATTTCTTCCATAGTTTAGAATAGCTAATTGTGTGATCAACATTATATCTGATATATGTGGTGGGAATTAGATGGTATTTGGGCATACAATTTTTTAACTCAAAATTATTGGATGTAATTCATCTAATGAAAAAAAAACAGCGTATCAAATTTTACTTTAAAAAAAACTAATCTAAATTCATCTTCACAGGGCTTATGTAATACATGCGCGCTTCTGTATATCGATATTCTTCCATAGTTTAGAATAGCTAATTGTGTGATCAACATTATATCTGATATGTTTAAAATATCGTATAAATTTTATACTATTAAAAAATTTTTGTAGTGATACATGATAACTAATGTATTCCATTTTTTTAAAACCAACTTAATCGATTAATAGATTAGTTGATTAATTGATTAATCGATTGGTTGTTCAATTGATTACCCCTTGATCGCCAACCCCTTATTTCAAGTTTATCACAATAACCGGATATCCGAACTTATTGAGATATCCAGTTAACTTAAGATATAATATAGGATAATATAAGGTAAAATAAAATTATAATAAAAATTTTAATTTGCATATTATTTATATACTAGCATCACCCGGTGTAAAGCTTGTCTACATCATAAATTTAATGTATTTTAATTAAGAACATGATTTTAATATTTCGATTGTTTATTATATTTATTTAATAGGCGATATAAACAACTACACTTTAAACTTATATATACTGGCTTTCAGTTTTTTGTAAGTATCATAATAATTTTTATATTATATATATGAATACATACTTGTACAGTAACTACTTTATTTTTCTATTACATACTTTACACAGTACGGAATACAATGAGAAAAACGCAAGTTGAACGTTGCGTGATAAAAGGATTATTCTATACTATTATTGATCCAAGATTGACCATATGGGCCGCTTTTTGTAGATCCTTGTCGATCATAACCCTCAAAATGCCAAAATTGGTTTAATTCTGGTAAAATTGCAGATCATTCGGCCTGTGGGATGAGTTTTAAAACTTATCCCACAGGCCGAATGATCTGCAAATTTGACCAGAATTAACCCAAATTTGGGGGTAATGATCGGCAAGGATCTGCAAAAATCCCATACCTGTTATCTGTAATACTATATTATTCAGTTATTGGTATTCATTTTCTGACAAAAATAGATTGACATAAATTAGTATGGTATGGCATAAATATAGTATCAGGTACATAAATTTAAAAATCGTACCATACTGATCTGCTATTATATTAAATCTATATACTAGGAATCGGGAACCGATGTAAGTCCGGAGCATAAATTATAATATATAAAGTTACTTAATTGCTTCTTATAATTTAACTAATTTAAAACTATAATTTTGGTACTTATAAAATTTTATAAACTATTTAGTATTAATACTGTATGTTAGGGGGTAAAAGTACTCTAAACTATATAAATTCCAATCACGAGAAAGTCCTCCTATATGGTTTTGCGTGACAACGTCGCGCAGTTACTTATTTAATAAGTTTGTTACTCTAAAGTGTATAAATAAGGTACCCGGGAAATTAATTTAAATCAGCCAATTATAAGAATGTCTTGTTACCGTATTTTAATCAATACCAGTTTTGTTGTTCAAAACAGGCATGCAATCACGCGTCACGCGCCGGGACAGACAAAAAATTTCCAAATTTCGTTATTGACATATTTGTATATAATAAATTAGGGGATGCATCAAAAAAAAATTTTCATGATCAAAATGCATCAAAAACGCAACTTTTGTATCAAATAGTGCGTAAAAATTGAGTGTCCGTCGCTACGCTCCGGACAATTAGCAGAACAGTATGGTACGATTTGATAAAATCCACACCATACCATACAATTTTTAGGGATTATAGAATATCAGTATGGTACTACATGCCAGATCAGTATGGTATAGATGCAATTTTATCAAACCGTACCATATTGATCTGCTATTATATTAAATATATATATATATTAGCAGAACAGTATGGTACGCTTTGGTAAAATACATACCATACGGATCTGGTGTCTATACAATTTTTACATTTTTTATTGTTATATTTGTTTCCTTGAATAATTGATAAGCATCTTTAATATAAGTTTTCACACAAGATATATTTTTCAATGTTTTTATCATACTAATTTTTCTTTATTGTAGACATTAACGTTCAATTTTGATAATATATCAAAAATGAAAGAATTAATGCTTGAACAATTTGCCGGTCACGTGATATTACGACGTCAATTAGCCAATTAAAAATCAGGATCAGGAGTAACGTAAAGAAATTCGTTTGATTTGCGATTTATACTAGAAATCATCTTTCTGACCTAACAAAATGTTTCCTCGCACAATTTTGCTATATAATGCTCCTTCTAACCACCAAAATGGACCCAAATCCTAACGAAATCAATTTTTTTCTCAAAGACAATTGATGCCGGAGAGTCACGTGAAAGGAAAATCGATCCTACGTCCTATCAATTTCATTGTATAGCTACCAGATCCGTATGGTATAGGCAGATTTTAAAATCTGTACCATACTGATCCGGTGTTATATATATTAACGTTAGGTTAGCAATTATACTAATCTGCTCATCTATACCATACTGATCTGCTTTAAAAAAATTATTTTTCTTCATATTTTATATTATACAATCGCACTGTATAATTTTTATATTAATTTTTGTTATAGTAATAAATAGACAATAATTTACGGCATTATGCCTGCACCTCTAATAATAAAGAGAATATAATTTTAATTAATGTGATCAACAAATCACGAGAAATTGTTGTATAACTAGAACAAGGATCAATCGCTTGTAGATCAAAGAATAGATAATAATTATTGGTAAATTTGATTGTACAAATATCATTCATTTTATGACCAATTGTTTCAGTAAACAACTCTCTTAAAATCGTGAAATGTGAATTTGCCAAATTTGCTTCTGTCGTTTGATTACCTAATATTTGCAACCTATTTTAGGCGAAAAATAGCTAGAAAAAAAGGTCAATCAAGAAAGCATTTGTATAATGGTCTCAAGTCAAGAACAAGCGCAAGAACAATTGCTCCGCAATGAATAAAAGAAAATCATAAGATTAATAAAAAATAGTAAATATATTAGCGAATATTAAGAAAGATTACATTCCACCAAAGATTAGATGATTGATTTCTAGATTTTTCCATTTTTCGTAAATTTTTGGTCGGAATTTTTGCCGCCCAGATTATCTGATAATCACTAATTTTCTCTGCGATTCTTGTAGTTCTTAGTTTTATGTCAAGTGTGTTAAACCTAATATAGTTACACTTGCCTAAAATTACCTACCTGTTAGCGCATGCGAGATGATCTAACTTCAGGGGCTAATGCACCTGAAGTTATAACTTCAGGCAGTCAACTTCAGGCACACCAAATCAACCTTAACTACATACGGTAAAAACATGAATCAACCAAATATGGTATAAATGATCAGAATTGTATAAAGGGTATTTTGAACCCGAAATTATAGAGTGTCATGACATCAAATATCGTACTGAAATTTTTTTTTTTACAGTAAATTGTGATAGTTAATTCCAATAACCAATTCTAATAATAGATTTTTAAATGATTTTACCCTGATTAGCTAATCGAAACATTTTATATATAAACATGGGTCACATTTTTTAGATGCACAGGTTGTATTCGTTTTTTTTCGATTCACGCCCTTTATGAATACGATCACAGAGACTTTTTTTACATTACATATTATAAAATTTATTTTTTTAAAAAGGGTTAATTCCTTTTTATTTGGTTGGCCGGGAAATGTTTTTATATAAATTGATAAGCTTTATTAGTCAAAATGCAAATTTCCTCTGTAGTTTGGTTTATAGGCACTTATTATCAATCATTTTGGAATTTCACTTTGTGTTTTGTGTCGATAAAGCCGTAAACCTAGAGAAGCATGAACCTTTACGAGTCATATAAACGTCGATTTCAATTATACTCGCTATTGTTACACAGAAAATCTCCGACAATTGATTTTTATATGATACCACATATAGTCTTTGTTTTACATAGTGCACCGAACACCCTAGCACCGCGTGTTATCACAANTTTTTTTTATTTCTATTTTTTTTTATTTTTTAATTTTTTTTATTTTATTTTTACACTTTACCACTAGCACTTTGCAAGAAATTCAATGACTTTCGGTACTTTGCACAAGCCAACCCAGCTTTTCGACAATTTGCAAGAGTACACAACTACTTTCTTTAGCAATTTTGAACGTTCAAGAACGCAAGTTTTCGCAAGTTTCTGCAAGGTTTTGTTTTATTTATTTTTTTGTTTCATGTTTTTTGTTTTTGTTTTTTTTTTTATTTTTATTAATTTATTTTATTCCAGTACTTTGCAAAAACCTTCGACGATTTCTAAATTGCAAAAACATGAACTCAAAATAGAGATTTGGGGCTTTGTTTATTTTTTTATTTAGTTTGCCTACATTTTTGGTTTTTTGCTTGTTTTCTTTTTTTTTACTTTTTTTTTTAATTTTATTTTATTTATTCTTTACATTTTTCGGAACTTTGCAAGAAAACGATTTGACTTTTCCAGCACTTTACAAGAGCACTTTGCAAGAAGTCACGAATATGAACGAATTTAATTGGATATAAGCGAATATGAGCAAATATAAGCAAATATAATAGTTTATTTTTTTTTGGTTTTGTTTTTTTTTGGTTTTGTTTTTTGTTTGTTTTTTTTTACTTATTTTTTTACTTTAATTTTATTTTATTTATTCCTTACTTCTTTCGAAACTTTGCAAGAAAACGACCTAACTTTTTTGGCACTTTACAAGAATAACTATTTTAACTTTTCTGGCACTTTTCAGGAAATAGCGAATATGAGGAATATAAGCGAATATAAGAGAATATAAGTGAATATTAGCAAATATAAGAAATATTATAGTTTATTTTTTTTGTTTTCATTTTTTATTTTTTTTGGTTTCGTTTTTTTGGGTTTATTTTTTTTGTTGTTTTTTATAATAATATATAATAAAATATGTAATATTTAAAATATAATATATAATTATAACTAGGAATCGGGAACTGATGTAAGTCCAGAGCATAAATTATACTATATAAAGTTACTTAATTGCTTCTTATAATTTAACTAATTTAACTATAATTTTGGTACTTATAAAATTTTATAAACTATTTAGTATTAATACTGTATGTTAGGGGGTAAAAGTACTCTAAACTATATAAATTCCATTCACGAGAAAGTCCTCCTATATGGTTTTGCATGACAACGTCGTACAGTTACTTATTTAATAAGTTTGTTACTCTAAAGTGTATAAATAAGAAGGTACCTGGGAAATTAATTTAAATCAGCCAATTATAAGAATGTCTTGTTACCGTATTTTAATCAATACTAGTTTTGTTGTTCAAAACAGGCATGCAATCACGCGTCACGCGCCGGGACAGACAAAAAATTTCCAAATTACGTTATTGACATATTTGTATATAATAAATTAGGGGATGCATCAAAAAAAAATTTTCATGATCAAAATGCATCAAAAACGCAACTTTTGTATCAAATAGTGCGTAAAAATTGAGTGTCCGTCGCTACGCTCCGGACAATTAGCAGAACAGTATGGTACGATTTGATAAAATCCACACCATACCATACAATTTTTAGGGATTATAGAATATCAGTATGGTACTACATGCCAGATCAGTATGGTATAGATGCAATTTTATCAAACCGTACCATATTGATCTGCTATTATATTAAATATATATATATATTAGCAGAACAGTATGGTACGCTTTGGTAAAATACATACCATACGGATCTGGTGTCTATACAATTTTTACATTTTTTATTGTTATATTTGTTTCCTTGAATAATTGATAAGCATCTTTAATATAAGTTTTCACACAAGATATATTTTTCAATGTTTTTATCATACTAATTTTTCTTTATTGTAGACATTAACGTTCAATTTTGATAATATATCAAAAATGAAAGAATTAATGCTTGAACAATTTGCCGGTCACGTGATATTACGACGTCAATTAGCCAATTAAAAATCAGGATCAGGAGTAACGTAAAGAAATTCGTTTGATTTGCGATTTATACTAGAAATCATCTTTCTGACCTAACAAAATGTTTCCTCGCACAATTTTGCTATATAATGCTCCTTCTAACCACCAAAATGGACCCAAATCCTAACGAAATCAATTTTTTTCTCAAAGACAATTGATGCCGGAGAGTCACGTGAAAGGAAAATCGATCCTACGTCCTATCAATTTCATTGTATAGCTACCAGATCCGTATGGTATAGGCAGATTTTAAAATCTGTACCATACTGATCCGGTGTTATATATATTAACGTTAGGTTAGCAATTATACTAATCTGCTCATCTATACCATACTGATCTGCTTTAAAAAAATTA
This sequence comes from Gigaspora rosea, assembly GCA_003550325.1. Lineage (NCBI taxonomy): Eukaryota > Fungi > Glomeromycota > Glomeromycetes > Diversisporales > Gigasporaceae > Gigaspora > Gigaspora rosea. Next base: position 81,609 of record QKWP01001181.1, on the reverse strand, counting down.
TTTTTCTTCATATTTTATATTATACAATCGCACTGTATAATTTTTATATTAATTTTTGTTATAGTAATAAATAGACAATAATTTACGGCATTATGCCTGCACCTCTAATAATAAAGAGAATATAATTTTAATTAATGTGATCAACAAATCACGAGAAATTGTTGTATAACTAGAACAAGGATCAATCGCTTGTAGATCAAAGAATAGATAATAATTATTGGTAAATTTGATTGTACAAATATCATTCATTTTATGACCAATTGTTTCAGTAAACAACTCTCTTAAAATCGTGAAATGTGAATTTGCCAAATTTGCTTCTGTCGTTTGATTACCTAATATTTGCAACCTATTTTAGGCGAAAAATAGCTAGAAAAAAAGGTCAATCAAGAAAGCATTTGTATAATGGTCTCAAGTCAAGAACAAGCGCAAGAACAATTGCTCCGCAATGAATAAAAGAAAATCATAAGATTAATAAAAAATAGTAAATATATTAGCGAATATTAAGAAAGATTACATTCCACCAAAGATTAGATGATTGATTTCTAGATTTTTCCATTTTTCGTAAATTTTTGGTCGGAATTTTTGCCGCCCAGATTATCTGATAATCACTAATTTTCTCTGCGATTCTTGTAGTTCTTAGTTTTATGTCAAGTGTGTTAAACCTAATATAGTTACACTTGCCTAAAATTACCTACCTGTTAGCGCATGCGAGATGATCTAACTTCAGGGGCTAATGCACCTGAAGTTATAACTTCAGGCAGTCAACTTCAGGCACACCAAATCAACCTTAACTACATACGGTAAAAACATGAATCAACCAAATATGGTATAAATGATCAGAATTGTATAAAGGGTATTTTGAACCCGAAATTATAGAGTGTCATGACATCAAATATCGTACTGAAATTTTTTTTTTTACAGTAAATTGTGATAGTTAATTCCAATAACCAATTCTAATAATAGATTTTTAAATGATTTTACCCTGATTAGCTAATCGAAACATTTTATATATAAACATGGGTCACATTTTTTAGATGCACAGGTTGTATTCGTTTTTTTTCGATTCACGCCCTTTATGAATACGATCACAGAGACTTTTTTTACATTACATATTATAAAATTTATTTTTTTAAAAAGGGTTAATTCCTTTTTATTTGGTTGGCCGGGAAATGTTTTTATATAAATTGATAAGCTTTATTAGTCAAAATGCAAATTTCCTCTGTAGTTTGGTTTATAGGCACTTATTATCAATCATTTTGGAATTTCACTTTGTGTTTTGTGTCGATAAAGCCGTAAACCTAGAGAAGCATGAACCTTTACGAGTCATATAAACGTCGATTTCAATTATACTCGCTATTGTTACACAGAAAATCTCCGACAATTGATTTTTATATGATACCACATATAGTCTTTGTTTTACATAGTGCACCGAACACCCTAGCACCGCGTGTTATCACAATAGCCAACAAGCCTTGTGACAAAATTTTTATGGCAAATTATGGTAGGAATCAGAGATGGCACCGAAACCTTTTTTGGCGATTCCGAAAGTTTTCGGGTTTCGGATTATAGCTTCCGAAACCTTATCCGAAACTCGAAACCTCAACCGAAACCCGAAACCTCGACCGAAATCCGAAACCTCAACCGAAACCCCGAAACTGCCATAACATCAATAATTTATTTGTTTATTCTCTCCAAAGTTGGCGCCGAAACCCTTTCGTGCCAAATCCGAAAGTTTCAGGCTTCGGATTATAACTTCCGAAACCTTATCCGAAACTTGAAACCTCACCCGACACCCGAAACCTCATTCGAAACCCGAAACCTCACCTGAACAACAAAAACTACCCAAACTTTCATATACATTTATTGCATTAATGTGCTGTATTATATATCTCTTTCAAATGCACTGATGTATGCTATGTATCTCTTTAATATACATTAATCGCATTGATGTATGTTATATATCTCCTCAATAAAATTTGAATATCCAGCGCTATTTGGGCCGGAATGCATCCAACAATTTATTGCATGTGTGCAGTCCTTTTTGTTTATGATTCACAAGTATAACATGAAAGGTATAATTCCGGAGTTTATATTCTGCAATCAAGGTTGCTTTTGCAAGCATCAGTTTTTTTACTTACTACGTAAAAACTGGATACAATATCAAGTAATAATAAGTAATTAGTACGTCCATATCTACTAATGATAGAATTAATAAGTTACCGCAGAATTAAATAAATTGTTGGTATCAAAAGTCATCAAATACTTATCGATTCATCATTGGCAATTTTTCTATCGCCCTAGAATTTTGAAATCAATTGTAATAACGGTATGATATTAAAAATAAAGTTGACCAGCTTTAAAAAAATCCGAACAAACCGAGGCAGTAAAAAAACAAAAATAAAAAAATGATCTATATAATGTTATAATTTATTCAAAAATAATTTTACATTTTGAGTTCATTAAAATAAATCAACTTTATAATAAATTTTAAAGGCTTCAATATTATATCTTTGAATTTCGGATTATAGTTTTGGGGTTTCGGGTTTCGGAGTTTCGATTTTTTTTAAAAAATCCGAAACTAGTTTCGGGTAAGTTTCGTTTCGACGCCATGTTTGCCTTGGTCATTATTTTTGCAGTAAGAAATACAAGGTTGTAATAAATCGTGCACCCTATTGTTATCGCTTTATTCAACAATGTTAGAGTAGTAATTAGTGATAATAATAGTAAAAAAAAAAAAATTGATTCGTGTAGTCGTCTCTAATATTATATGCAAATTCTGTTAGTTCTGTCTTAATTAGTTTTAATTGTTCGCAGTTCGGTTCGAATAGATCAACAGTAAAATAAGAAAATGAATATTCATATCGGCTGATTTGATTTTTTGGGCCTTTTTTTGATAAATTGTTACACGAAAATTTGCTCCTAAGTGATGTTGAAAAACTAACAAACGAAGCACTTATTACAACTAACAAAAGAGCTTTTTTGACGTCTAGACAAGTTAAAAAACCAATAAAAATAAAAGAGCTATGCTAAGCTGTAGAAAGAAGTACTTTTACCGTTTGAAATATTCGGGTGTTTTAGGAGGGGAACGATGGGTTTATGATGGGTTGGCAACTTCAAGGATAAACTCGGAAGCAAATTTTTAAAAAACTGACCTTTTTAACACATATTTGGCTTATAATTAATTATATAAGTACCATAATTTCTACGTATTTAATTATAAACACAAGGTTAGTTAAAAAGGCCGTTCTTATGAAAATTCGTACTGTAATAAATTTTAAGCACGAAATTTCTTTGATCATGATTGGCTGATTTTGGGGTCGCCGATATGTACACCCTTCTTTTTTTTTAATCAGGAAAATTGCGGGCGGTGAATGTAGAAAGATTATTAGGAATTAAGCAAGGAAATTTAACTGAAAATGAAATGGAAAATATCGATGTTTTGAACAGTAAAGTAAAAGAAAAAAAGCTATTACAGCGATTCTTGTGTAGATCAATAAAACAAAATCTTGAAATTTGCAAGACTTTCGAACGCAATAATATTGAAAAATACGTATAGATGCGATAAAAAATACAGTCGTAAAAGTATAGATGCGATAAAAAAATTTTGTATCAAAAATAACACAACCGGAGAAGGTCAAGGGATCGGTTAATCACGTGACCGGGAAATCTATTAGCATGCTGGATTTTTCAATTTTTCGAACGCTTTTTTTAATAGGAATTTATTAGTAAAGGCAGGGTTGGCAAATTTGTCCATTGCTATCAATGGAACTCTGGTCCATTGATTTAAAAAATTAACTCCATTAAAGAAATATTTATTCAATGGACCAATGGACAATAAGTTATATAATTTTAATATATAGCAACAGTATTACATATTTTAAGTAACACACATATTTTAAGATTATGTAATGCAGGCCAAAATTTTGTAGATCACAGCTGTTAGCTAATCAATATATTTAGAACTATCGGAACCAATAAAATTTTTTGCGAATCATATTCTTGAAATAATTATTTATCACTTGATTTATTATAGTTCTTATATAATGTTAACTTTACGATTAGTAACTTACTGTAACTTACCGGTAACTTATCTTTGGTAAAGTTACCACTAATGCATTGATGCAGCAACTAAATTTATAATTGGACCGTTCCAGTGAGAATCACTGGAACCAGATGAATACTGATACTATTGATACAGTGGTCAGTTATCACTAGACCGTTCCAGTCAGTTTTATTTTACCAATGGATGAAATAAAAAAAAAATTGGTTTTTTGGCTTCATGTCAATTCGTGTCATAAATTAATATTCATACCGGTAAAGCCATTCTCAAACATTTCCTCAATAATCTCATTTTTCTAAACTGTTTTGTGTGAACGAATAACAAAATAATTTTATTATTATTATTTTTCCTTTTTGCATTTATACGTGTAACATTTCCGCAATCGGGAGTCTCATGTTTTGAACAATCTTATCAAACATATCAGTTGCCACATCTTTTGGACAAATATCAAATGCATCAGTTTATTTATTATCAAAAATATCGTAATAGTTATGACAGTTATCAGTCTCCAGTGAACCTAACTAAACTAGAAGAACGGAATCCGTTGGGTTCCAAAGCGCCGCTTCGTATTTGCAAATAAAATTTCATAGTTAAGTAATAAATCTACTAATTCGCAAGATGCTAATAAACAATTATAACACGATAGTTTTATTGCATGAAATTATACGTACCAGCATATCAAATTTCATGTAAATCCATTGCTATGCTTTAAAGTTTAATTTAAATATATCATACAGTATGTTCTGCGTCATTTTTTCAATTTACGTTCTTCGATTGGCATGCTATTCATAAACTTAAAAATAGTGGACGTTACTTCACGATCGGTAAAAATTTAGTGTACGTTTTTTTATAACTTAAATGCTTTTTTGATTACATATTGCATGAAAAGAAATTTAAAATATTATCTATTTATACATCCCATCGTCTCTCTGATAGATGTAACCAAACATGGCGTCGAAACGAAACCTACCCGAAACTAGTTTCGGAATTTTTAAAAAAAATCGAAACTCCGAAACCCGAAACCCCGAAACTATAATTCGAAACCCAAATCTATAATCCGAAACCCAAAGCTATAATCCGAAACTTAAAATATAATATACAATCTTTAAAATTTATTATAAACTTATATTTATTTTAATAATATCTTTAATAAACAATACATTAATACAAAATATAAAATATCAGATATAGTATATATAATATAATATGAATAAATTTTATAGAAATTATTACAAAATATAAAATATAATATATAAAATATAATATTAATAAAAAAGTTTATATTATAGGTGATATAAAAAAAACCTTAATATTTAAGGAAAAAATCTCTATATATAATATAACATTAAATACAAATAAAAATATAATTATTTAAATTTAATAATAATAAATTTCATCAATATCATCAAAATGTTTTTGTGCTATTTGGCTAGGATCATAATCATCTTGATCTTCTAAATCTTGAATAAAAGTATTTAGTTCTTCATCATTATTTAAGTCTTCTGTTATTTGATTATCATCTGTGTCATCAAAATTATGATTTTCTAAATCAATTATTTCTAATAAATTTAGATTTTCCCACACAGTTCCTTCATCATCATCTAAATCATACTCATCTAAATTAATATTTTCTGTTTCATTTTGGTCTTCTTCTTCCTCTTCTTCAATTTGTGCATTATATAATTCTTGATAAATGTCATCTGCTGCATGTTCTTTGCTATATAAATTCAATTCAGATTCTTTGTTATTAATATAATAAGAATGAATTTTAACCAAAGATTCTAAATTTTCAACTGATAAATTTGTTCTTCTTTTTCCTGTCATCCATCCACAAATAGACCAAATTCTTTCACAGCTTGCTGTATGTGGAGTAATTGAAAAAAGTTTAATTCCAAGTAATTGTAAATATGGTGGTGATATTGTACATGTTTTCCACCAACTTAAGGCTGTATCAATATTTAATGAGAATGGTGCATTAAATGGTTCTCTTTGCAAGTAAAATTCTCTAAATTGAGAAATAATCATATCTCCTGATTTTTCTTTAGAATGGTTATATTTTTTTAATTGTGTTGCAATTTCTGGAATTTTTACCATTTGTTGCCAAATATTTGCTGCTGAGGTTGCAATTTTTAAAAATTGACTTTTTTTAATACCTGCACCTAAATAATTTATAAAGTTAAAATTAAATAATTTAAAATTTAAATAATAAAATTTATTTACCTTTATAAAGTGGATGAAGAAAATATGCTAAAACATATTCATCATATTCATATTCACTAAATCTTGAATTAAATTTGTTAATAGCATATTTATAAAATTGTTTAGGATCTTTAGGATCTTCTTTAGAAAGCTTATAAATTGAATTTCCTAAAGAAATTAATGCAAAATAGCAATCAGCTAACGTTATATTTCTTCTTTGGAGTTTAATAATTGCATCATTAATAGGTTTAAAAATTTTTGCTAAATCATAAACATCATAAAAAAATCCTTTTTTTCTACAAATAATTGCTTTAACAGATTCATTTGTTATAGCTAAAGGATTTTCAATAGCAATCTAAATAAAAAATTATTTAAGTTATTAATTTTAAATATAAATTAAAAACTTTAAATAATGATTACCTCTTTTAAACATGTTTCTAATTGATAAACTGATTTTAACATTGCATAAACTGTTGTCCATCTTGTATCAATATAAGTTTTTAATCCACCACCTGATATTTTTTTTTCAGAAATTTTGGCTGCTAAAAGATTATTTGGTAAATGGCTTTTTTTAAAATATGTAACTAAAGTTTTGCACCATTGGATAATTCTTGCTGCAAATGGATGTTTAATTAAATCTTTTGTTATAAGATTAAATGCATGTACAATACATCTAATACTTAATATATGTGTATATTTTTGAGAAATTTGTTTTCTTGCTAAATTAATATTTGCTCCTGCATCTGTTACTATACCAATAAACTTTTCAACACCAATGTCAATAAGAACTTTTTGAATTTCATTAGTTAAAAAATTTGCAGTATGATTTGTATCTGAAAAATCTAAAATTTTCCAAAGAATTTCTTTACCATTATTTAGACAAATAATAAAATTCCACAATGATTTGCCTGTTATACTGGTCCATCCATCTAAAGCTAAAAATAAATTAACAAAAATATTTTATTCTAAGTAGTAGCTTATTTTAAATATATAGTATAATTAAATTATAAATTAAATGAAAAATAAATAAATACAATTAAATACCTAATGTTAAATTTTTTGAATCTTTTAATGATTTATATAAATTTGTATCAATTCTAATTATTTCATTTATTAATAAATTTTCTGCAATAAATTTTCTACTAGTGGTGTATAAGCAGGGCGAAGTTTTTTTTAAAAATTCAATAAAAAATGGATGCTCAATAAGCCTCCAAGGTAATCCACAGCATACAAATGCTTTAATAAGTGCTCTATTTATTGATTCAATACGTTTATCTGGTATAGCTGTACTTTCAAGAAATTCATCTAAACTTATTTGTTCACTTGAATGTTTAGTTCCACTAATACTTGAAGTTTTTTCACGAGATTCAACAATATATATAACTGCTTCTTTTACTTCTTCAGAAACAAAAGCACAGTCACTAATAATATGCTTTTCCATTAATGATGGTTTTCCAGGTGAAAATAATTTTTCACATGCTTTACAAATTGCTTCATAATGGCCTGAGCTATCCAATTGTTTGCCTCTATTATAAAATTTCCAAATTGGCTTTAATGGACGACCACCAATAATTTTTTCATCAGCATGTTTAATTTTTTTAGATTCTGACATATTAAAAAATGGTAAATATTTTAAGAATAAGAAGTTATTAAATAGAATTTTGTAATATAGCTGTCAAGGTTTTAGATTTTTAAAAGACTTTTATTTTTAAGATAAGTGAAAACTTATTTTTACATAGTCAAAAATCAGGCATTTTTATACATATTTTGCTCTTTTAATCTCCAACTAATTGTATCTTTTTCTGTAAGGCTATCGGTATTACATTACGAATCTTTGACAGGATCATCCCTTGTTACGCTGATCGATTATGATCGCATCATAATAACTAGGGTGATCCCATATGTTAACATGATATCAAAACCGATAATAGAGTGAATACGGTATAATTATAAACAATAAATAAATAAATAAATAAATAATAAATATAGTAATGATATCTTCTGTCTTGGTATAACCATCACGCTCACATGGGATCATTCCTCGTTACGCTGATCGATCATGATCGCATCACGGTAACAAGGGTGATCTCATATGTTAACACAATATTGGAATGATAATAGAGAGAATAAACAAACAAATAAACAAATAAATAAAGAAAAACAAATATACAGTAGTAATGATCTTCTGTCTCAATATAACTATCCGCGTATAACCATCACGCTCTCATGCGGGATCATTCCTCGTTACGCTGATCAATTGCTCGCGTATAACTATTACGCTCTCATGCAGGATCATTCCTCGTTACGCTGATCGATTGATCGCGTATAACCATCATGCTCTCATGTGGGATCATTTCTCGTTACACTAATCGATTGATCGCGTATAACCATCATTCTCTCATGCGGGATCATTCCTCATTACGCTGATCGATTGATCGCGTATAACTATCACGCTCTCATGCAGGATAATTCCTCATTATGCTGATCGATCATGATCACATATGATAACAAGGGTAATTCCATATGTTAACACAATATCAGAATAAAATAGAGAGAATAAACAAATAAGTTATTGATGTTTTGGCAGTTTCGGGGTTTTGGTTGAGGTTTCGGGTTTCAGGTGAGGTTTCGGGTTTCGGTTGAGGTTTCGGGGTTTCAGGTAAGGTTTCGGGTTTCGGGTGAGGTTTTGGGTTTCGGGTGAGGTTTTGGGTTTCGGATGAGGTTTCGAGTTTCGGATGAGGTTTCGGAAGCTATAATCCAAAACCTGAAACTTTCGGAATTGGCAAAAAAGGTTTCGGTGCCATCTTTGGATGTAACCTTTAATGCAATTTATATTTTGAAAGTAACGGCAATAAATCGACTTTATTGTATTGGTTTTTTTTTTATAAAAAACTTTCGTTTTACTCGAAATTTGGATTGATTATTGTTATATTAATATTATTTATAAATTGCTTACTTTCTAGAAACAGATTTGTTTTTTCACAACCTTCGCCAAATTTTTTGTTAACAAGATCTTGTTTTGAAGATCGAATATACTTAACAAAGTTTGTTTATAAGGATTTTGTGTCAATATCCCGAATATCAACTTTACAGGAACTTTTATTTTTTAAAAAATATAAACAGCATACATTTAACATATAATTATAATCATAGTAAGATCTGTTAACTTCTTATAAGAAACTTATATTATAAACACATAAACATATTAGAAATCATTATTCATCACCGGGTGAACACTCTCACCCTTTTGTTTTAAGAACAATTTAACCTTGGATATTAACAAGTTAGGAGTAGAAGATATCGAATGTAAAATTGAACAAGGAATCTTTTTGTTAGAATCCAAAGAGTGGTTTCATAAGCAAAAGATTAAAATATAAATGATTTTTTATAAAAGATTCATTGTTTTGTTATACAAAGACTATTGGAGATAGTGCTTGAATCCGGATTACAAAATCCGGATGTATCTGGATATAAAAAGGACAACAGATTTTATTTTTATGCAGCGGATAATAAATCTGGATTTTATTTTAGTTGTTATAAATCCGATTTTTTATCCAGATATCTAATCAACATCAGCCAATCAGAGAAGTTTAATGTGACATTAACCAGAAAATTCTGGGACATCTAAAATTTTCTTGTTTCCTGAAATCTTTTCTGTTTCGTCTGGTAAATTACCTAACTCTTCAGAAACTATATCGCAGTCTCCAGACTGAAGATTCGAAAATAGCAGGTGTCCAAGAATTTATTGGCCGGAGCGTAGCGACGGACCCTTAATTTCTATGCAAAGTGATACAAAAATTATCTTCTTGATGTGCTTCAATTGTAAAAATCTATTTTACTTTTTTTACTTGCACATGTTGTGCCTCAGATCGATCCTTGCGTCAGATTGACACCGGCCTAAATTAGATTAGGGTTAGGGTAAAATTACGGTAAAGTTAGGAGGTAGTTTAGGCCAGTTGTTGCCGATCATTTAATGCTGGTCAATTGATAGTCATCTGACGTGCGTCAGATTCAATCTGACGCAAGTTTTAATCTGAGGCACAACATATATACATGATGTAAATCTTATTAGAAATGGAATTTGGAAATTTTTTGTCTGCCCACACGCGTGTCTATATTTGTGCTTTAATGTTACCAACTTATGCATATTAACGCATTTGTGTAATATGATGAACATCATATGATGAGCTCCGGACATATAATGTGCCTAGTGATAATAACTGTAAAATAGGGGGCGGCTAAAGCCAGGTACCTTACAAAATTTTCCGATGATCAATGATCATCGGGAAATCACAGGATGATCCATAATTTTTTTATTAATTATAAAAATCTGTCACAGTAGATAAGTTCAAGAAGTATGGGTGTTGTATTTTTATAGAGGAACAAAGAAAGTTACTTTTTTAAATAAAGAAATCCCTTTTTTCTAATAATAAATAAGAATTGTCACACTGGTTTGCGAACAAAGATGCCAACCCATTTTTTTTTGACGGTGTTTTTTTTTTTTTTTTACAGTAATATATTTAAAAAATGTTAATTACAAGCATTTATCTTGCCCAATTTTTTTCGTGTTAATTAAACCTAAGCCTATAAGTGTAAAGTTAACTGTGTTCAATTTCATTTAATTTTTTTTTAATGAGTTAATTTTAATTTTTCATTATAAGTTAATTAGTATACTTTTAAGATACAGATCTTAATGAACTGACAAATAAAACTTTAGAAAGGAATCATGAAGAATCATGTAGAGTATCTTCCAGCTTGAATAATTTTAGACTAACATTACTGTTTAGAATTGTAGAACTTTTCAACAATTATTAATGAAGCAAGATTGCCTAATGAGTTGTAATACTCAATAATGGATAAACCATATGAATTGAAATTACTTTTTGGAAGTAGAGATAGCTTTGTTTCATCTTGAAATTTATGTGATAAGTGAAAACTCAAGTTATTATGGTTAGGGCAGTGTCATTAATCACCTGATTATTTTTTATCAGAGGCCTACCCCCCCTCCCTCTTCCTCAATATGTAAATAGTCAGGTTCTTATATATAATTTCAACTTTTTTTACCCCCCTCCCCCCCTAAAAAATCACCTGATTTTTGTTACTCCCCTTAGGAACAATATTATTTAATTTTTTCACATTAATTGAGCCATGCTCCTCTATGTAACTCATAAGTTTATTATTTCCATAAATATATTATGAAATTGCATACTTTTAATAATGCAAAATATCAAAAATCTTGTCTTTATATTTTTTTTTCTTATTTTTCTTGTTTTTTTTTTACTCTGTGAATCTAAAATAAATTCTAATGAAGTTTTCAATATTTCAACAAATGCTGACTTTTTTTTGCATCCTCTTCTTCTTCGATTCTCCAGTATGTATTGCGTGTTCTCTCGATTAATTCATACATGGTCGAACGTCAGTTTTTTGTGGCTTTTTCAATATCCGTTTTCTGAGGTAATTCTATTTCTACTAATCTGTGAGTTACGTAAACTTCAAAACCATTTTCCTTAAACATTTTATAAAAATTTTTCCAAGCACTAACTGTTAATAATTTTTTCTCCATATATATGCTCGTAAAAAATATTTTAGCAGGATAATAAGTATTGACGAAAAAAAAGACAATAACAGTTTGGAAATATTAAACTCGGTGCTTCCTTGCCTTTTTCTATTCTCTTTTCGACAGCATGAACTTCGCTAACAATTAGTTGTTGAAGAAGGAACAGAAGCTTATAAATTTGAATAAGAATCTCATAATCCACACCAAAACAGTAATTCATTTAGTACAAAATTCAAAAGCCATATATATAATCTGCATCTGATCGTTTTTTCAAATCAAGAGTGATTATTTTATGACAAGCACCTGGGGGGTTTTTTTAAAAAAAATTATAATTATTTAATATATTACTTTTTTTGTATATGTGCTTTGCTATGTGTATAAAAATAAAAAAATTTAACAGTAGATTATAATACGTATAATGTAATTGACTGATAATGTAAAATGAATAATAAACTTTATGTGGCTAATCATAGATGCGAAGATTATTATATTAATTTTAGTTAATTAAAAAAATTAAAAAAAATCCAACTGACTGACTGAAGTTTTTAGATTGCATGTAATGTAAAACTAAAATCAACTTTGTGTGTCTATTCTTAGATGTGAATATTATTCTATTAATTTACAATAAATTAAAAATAAAATAAAATAAAAAAAAAGAAAAAAAATTTAGCTCACCTAAGTTTTCATATTCCATATAATGCATAATGAAAAATCAGCAACGTATGGTTTAATATTAGATGTAAATATTATTCTATTAATTTGTAGCAAAGCAAAAAAAAAAAAAAGAAAAAAAAACAATTAAATGAAGTTTTTAAATTCCATGTAATGCAAAATGAAAAATTAATTTTGCATAATCTAATCTTAGGTATGAACATTATTCTATTAATTAAAAAGAAAAAAAACTGACTGACTGACTGAAGATCATTTCTGACCTAGTACAATCTATTCATAAAAATAACATATTTTAAAATTTTAAAAAAACTTAGGCACAGCTTTTATTTTGATAGATATTTTGATTTTTCTCTAACTTTGGGCTAAGATATCTTGACAATCATCTGATTAAATTTAATGACTTTTTTTTGTTTAAATTCTATGAATTCATATAATTCAAACAAAAAAAAGTTTATTGAATTTAATCTGATGGTTGTCAAGATATCTTCACTTAAAGTTAGAGAAAAATCAAAACGTCCATCAAAATAAAAGCTGCTCCTAAGTTTTTTTAAAACTTTGAGCAAAGATATCTTGATAACCGTCCAATCAAATTCGGTGAACTTTTTTTTATTTGAATTCTATAAATTTATAGAATTGAAATAAAAAACGTTCATCAAATTTAGTTTGGTAGTTGTCAAGGTATCTTTGCTCAAAGTTTTAAAAAAACTTTGGAGCAGCTTTTATTTTGATAGACGTTTTGATTTTTCTCTAACTTTGAGCGAAGATATCTTGACAACCATCTGATTAAATTTAATGAACTTTTTTTTGTTTGAATTCTATGAATTCATATAATTCAAACAAAAAAAAGTTCATTGAATTTAGTCAGATGGTTGTCAAGATATCTTCGCTCAAAGTTAGAGAAAAATCAAAACGTCTATCAAAATAAAAGCTGCGCCAAAGTTTTTTTAAAACTTTGAGCAAAGATATCTTGACAACTACCAGACTAAATTTGATGAACGTTTTTTTATTTTAATTCTATAAATTTATAGAATTCAAATAAAAAAAGTTCACCGAATTTGATTGGATGGTTGTCAAGATATCTTTGCTCAAAGTTTTAAAAAAACTTTGGCGCAGCTTTTATTTTGATAGACGTTTTGATTTTTCTCTAACTTTGAGCGAAGATATCTTGGCAACCATCTGACTAAATTCAATGAACTTTTTTTTGTTTGAATTATATGAATTCATAGAATTCAAACAAAAAAGTTCATTAGATTTAATCTGATAGTTGTCAAGATATCTTTGCTCAAAGTTAGAGAAAAATCAAAACATCTATAAAAATAAAAGCTGCGCCAAAGTTTTTTTAAAACTTTGAGCAAAGATATCTTGACAACCGTCCAATCAAATTTAGTGAACTTTTTTTATTTGAATTCTATAAATTTATAGAATTAAAATAAAAAAACGTTCATTAAATTTAGTCTGGTAGTTGTCAAGATATCTTTGCTCAAAGTTTTAAAAAAACTTTGGCGCAGCTTTATTTTGATAAACGTTTTGATTTTTCTCTAACTTTGAGTGAAAATATCTTAACAACCATCTGATTAAATTCAATGAACTTTTTTTTTGTTTGAATTCTATGAATTTATAGAATCAAAATAAAAAAAATTTATTAAATTTAGTCTGATAGTTGTTGAGAAATCTTCATTAAAATTTTAAGGGTAGGGGGTACGTAGATATGATTTTTGTGGTATCGATTTTTTTTTTAAAGTTTAGTAAAATTTTTTTAAGCAAATCATTTAAATTATTAAATAAAATCATAGAACAGGTTTTTGTGATTCTAAAAATAGTAAAATATCAAAATTGGTTGAATATTTATCAAGTTATAAAGATTTAAACTTTAGATATCAAAAGTTGTTTACACAAATTATATGATAATCATATGATATCGACCAATCAAAATTAATTATTTTGTGTAATTTGGGGAAATTTAAGCCAACTGGAGGAAACTTTATTATATATAGAAGTATAATTTTTTTAAATATATACTATATTAAAATTTTACTATTATAAAATGTGCATTTTATTCTATAGATTATAAAATTTTAGTCAAATTTGGTTGCAACTATAAAAAGTTTTATTAGTAGCACATTTTTAATTTCTATATAAATCTCATTGTACCACAAAAATTATATGATAAATGATCTACGTACCCCTACCCTTAAAATATTTTATTTTTATGAATAGATCATACCAGGCGGAAATGATTTTCAGTCACATGATAGTAAAATTTTTCTGCCACAACTAGCCTACCTGAAGTTTTCAGACTCTATGTAATACAAACCGAAAAATCAACTTTACATAGCCTAACCTTAGAAGTGAACATTGTTTTATTAATTTGTAGTAAAAAAAAAAACAAAAATCTAACATACTGAAGTTTTCAGATTTCGTGTAATGCAAAATGAAAAATCAACTTCGCATGGTCTAATTTTAGATGTGAATGTTATTCTATTAATTTACAATAAATTAAAAAAATAAAAGCAAATGTAACTGACTTATTCAAGTTTTCAGATTTCACATAATGCAAAATGAAAATCAACTTTGCATGGGCTAATTTTAGATATAAATATGCAATAAAGTAAAGTAAAAAAATAAAAAAATAAAAAAAAAACTGACTGACTGACTGAAGTTTTCAAATTCTATGTAATATAAAACAAATTTTGGATATGAACATTATTCTATTAATTTAAAAAAAAAAATCTGACAAACTAACCAGTTTTCATATTTCATATAATGCGAAATAAAAAATAATTTTGCATGCTCTAATCATATATTCTCATAAATAATTGCCAAAGTGAGCTCCATACTCACCCTTATATAATAACAAATATTGAGTATGCAGTGAATAAAAACATAAAAGTATACAAACCTCAAATTAAACTACACAATGCACATACATAGATAGATAAAATTGTTTGTTATAAATTGTACATATGTACTTATGTAAAAATAAGTTTTCCCACAAACTGGTTACTTTTCTAAAGATGACCAATTAAAAAATATTTAATGTAAGCTTAATCATCATCACTATTAACGCAATAGTCACGTTTTCTGAAGATGACCAATTAAAAATATTTAAATGTAAGCTTAATCGTCGTCACTATTAACACAATCGCATGTAAAAATAAGTTTTTTTACACAATGGTCACATTTTCTTAAAATGACCAATTAAAAATATTTAATGTAAACTTAACACTTCGTTACTATTAATTTATCAAAATCAAAAATGTTTAAATGGGCAAAATTGTTTTAGGATATAGATTGCATCGAAATGACATAATATGCACGTGTTCTGAGTTATCTAATCAAAATAATAAATACCTGATTACAGTTATTATTTAGTAGTATTTTAGGCGTGTAGCTCTGTAGATTTTATCAGAATGTCATAATGTGCACATGTTCTGAGTTATCCAATCAAAAGACAAATTGCCAGATTACGGTTGTAAGTTTACTCTGTTATTATAAATTATTATAAATTGTACATATGATACGTATATAAAAATAAGTTTTTCCACAAACTGGTTACTTTTCTGAAGATGACCAATTAAAAAATATTTAATGTAAGCTTAATTGTTGTCACTATTAACGCAGTCACATGTAAAAATAAGTTTTACCATACAATGGTCACATTTTCTGAAGATGACCAATTAAAAATATTTAAACGTAAGCTTAATTATCGTCACTATTAAGGGCATGCCATTTATTATGTAATATATTTTTTACTTAGTAGCCACCTCCCCCATGTATGGTATGATCATTTTATCTAATTCTAATTGATTAATATAATATATAGACGTGATCACTATCTCTGACAATGTATCTATGGTAAAAATTACATAATAAATGTGACAGCTGATGCTGATTTTGGCTGATGCTGAATATCACATGACATTTTGGTCCGGAAATTGCAGATCGGAAAATTTCAAAACAAACATCATTTGTTAAAAATCAAAGTTTTGCATAAGAAACTGCATTTCGTGCACTAACAAAAATTTTTCACAAACAAGTTTACTATATAACCTTCTAACCTTCTAAATTCTAGACACTAACCCTAACATAAACAAAAACTTAAAGAATTTATTCATTGGTCACGTGGTTTTTGATGATGATACTGAGGTAGTCATTGAACTTATCTTCGTTTAAGTTAGGGTTAGGGTTAGTTTAAATGTTAGTAGGTGTATTAGCAAAATTGTTCAAGGAAAGCTTTTTGTTAGAACACTAATGGTTGTTTCTTATGCAGATTTTTGAGTTATAACCGATTTATGGCAGAACGAATGTTTGTTTTGAAATTTTCCGATCTGCAATTTCCGGACCAAAATGTCACATGATATTCAACATCAGCCAAAATCAGCATCAGCCGTCACAATAAATGGTATGCCCCTTAACACAATCGTATATAAAAATCAGTTTTCCCACACAATGATCACGTTTTCTTAAGATGACCAATTAAAAATATTTAATGTAAGCTTAATTTGTCGTCACTATTAATACATCAAAATCAAAAATGTTTAAACAGATGAATTTGTTTTAGAGTGTAAATTACATTGAAATGACATAATACGTATATATTTCGAGTTATCCAATCAAAATAATAAATACCTGATTACAGTTATTATTTAGTAGTATTTTAGGCGTGTAGCTCTGTAGATTTTATCAGAATGTCATAATGTGCACATGTTCTGAGTTATCCAATCAAAAGACAAATTGCCAGATTACGGTTGTAAGTTTACTCTGTTATTATAAATTATTATAAATTGTACATATGATACGTATATAAAAATAAGTTTTTCCACAAACTGGTTACTTTTCTGAAGATGACCAATTAAAAAATATTTAATGTAAGCTTAATTGTTGTCACTATTAACGCAGTCACATGTAAAAATAAGTTTTACCATACAATGGTCACATTTTCTGAAGATGACCAATTAAAAATATTTAAACGTAAGCTTAATTATCGTCACTATTAAGGGCATGCCATTTATTATGTAATATATTTTTTACTTAGTAGCCACCTCCCCCATGTATGGTATGATCATTTTATCTAATTCTAATTGATTAATATAATATATAGACGTGATCACTATCTCTGACAATGTATCTATGGTAAAAATTACATAATAAATGTGACGGCTGATGCTGATTTTGGCTGATGCTGAATATCACATGACATTTTGGTCCGGAAATTGCAGATCGGAAAATTTCAAAACAAACATCATTTGTTAAAAATCAAAGTTTTGCATAAGAAACTGCATTTCGTGCACTAACAAAAATTTTTCACAAACAAGTTTACTATATAACCTTCTAACCTTCTAAATTCTAGACACTAACCCTAACATAAACAAAAACTTAAAGAATTTATTCATTGGTCACGTGGTTTTTGATGATGATACTGAGGTAGTCATTGAACTTATCTTCGTTTAAGTTAGGGTTAGGGTTAGTTTAAATGTTAGTAGGTGTATTAGCA
Source organism: Gigaspora rosea (assembly GCA_003550325.1). Classification (NCBI taxonomy): domain Eukaryota; kingdom Fungi; phylum Glomeromycota; class Glomeromycetes; order Diversisporales; family Gigasporaceae; genus Gigaspora; species Gigaspora rosea. The sequence continues at coordinate 63,627 of QKWP01001181.1, read as the reverse complement.
AAATTGTTCAAGGAAAACTTTTTGTTAGAACACTAATGGTTGTTTCTTATGCAGATTTTTGAGTTATAACCGATTTATGGCAGAACAAATGTTTGTTTTGAAATTTTCCGATCTGCAATTTCCGGACCAAAATGTCACATGATATTCAACATCAGCCAAAATCAGCATCAGCCGTCACAATAAATGGTATGCCCCTTAACACAATCGTATATAAAAATCAGTTTTCCCACACAATGATCACGTTTTCTTAAGATGACCAATTAAAAATATTTAATGTAAGCTTAATTTGTCGTCACTATTAATACATCAAAATCAAAAATGTTTAAACAGATGAATTTGTTTTAGAGTGTAAATTACATTGAAATGACATAATACGTATATATTTCGAGTTATCCAATCAAAATAATAAATACCTGATTACAGTTATTATTTAGTAGTATTTTAGGCGTGTAGCTCTGTAGATTTTATCAGAATGTCATAATGTGCACATGTTCTGAGTTATCCAATCAAAAGACAAATTGCCAGATTACGGTTGTAAGTTTACTCTGTTATTATAAATTATTATAAATTGTACATATGATACGTATATAAAAATAAGTTTTTCCACAAACTGGTTACTTTTCTGAAGATGACCAATTAAAAAATATTTAATGTAAGCTTAATTGTTGTCACTATTAACGCAATCACATGTAAAAATAAGTTTTACCATACAATGGTCACATTTTCTGAAGATGACCAATTAAAAATATTTAAACGTAAGCTTAATTATCGTCACTATTAAGGGCATGCCATTTATTATGTAATATATTTTTTACTTAGTAGCCACCTCCCCCATGTATGGTATGATCATTTTATCTAATTCTAATTGATTAATATAATATATAGACGTGATCACTATCTCTGACAATGTATCTATGGTAAAAATTACATAATAAATGGTATGCCCCTTAACACAATCGTATATAAAAATCAGTTTTCCCACACAATGATCACGTTTTCTTAAGATGACCAATTAAAAATATTTAATGTAAGCTTAATTTGTCGTCACTATTAATACATCAAAATCAAAAATGTTTAAACAGATGAATTTGTTTTAGAGTGTAGATTACATCGAAATGACATAATACACATATGTTTCGAGTTATCCAATCAAAAGAATAAATACCTGATTATGGTTATTATTTAGTAGTGTTTTAGGTGTGTAGATTTGTAGATTACATCAAAATGTTATAATGTACACATGTTCTGAGTTATCCAATCAAAAGACAAATTGCCAGATTACGGTTGTAAGTTCACTTTGTTATTATAAATTGTACATATGTACGTATGTAAAAATAAGTTTTCCCACAAACCAGTTACTTTTCTGAAGAAGACCAATTAAAAAAATATTTAATATAAGCTTAATCGTTGTCACTATTAACACAATCGCATGTAAAAATAAGTTTTCTCATACAATGGTCATGTTTTCTGAAGATGACCAATTAAAAATATTTAAACATAAGCTTAATCATCGTCACTATTAATACAATCGCATGTAAAAATAAGTTTCCCACACAATGGTCATGTTTTCTTAAGATGATTAATTAAAAATATTTAATGTAAGCTTAACTCGTTATCACTATTAACACATCAAAATCAAAAATGTTTAAACAGATGAATTTGCTTTAGGGTGTAGATTACATCAAAATACATAATACACACGTGTTCTGAGTTATCCAATTAAAAGAATAAATGCCTGATTATAGTTATCATTTAGTAGTATTTTTTAGGTGTATAGATCTGTGGATTACATCAGAATGCCATAATGTGCACATGTTCTGAGTTATCCAATCAAAAGACAAATTGCCAGATTACAGTTGTCACTTAGTATTATAAGATTTCAAATTAAATTCGAAAATATCAAATTAATTGATTAATCAACAATGATTTTATTTAAAAGTAATTTTTTTATGTATTTATACAATAATTTTTTAATACAAATGTATTATCCAATTTTTTTTTAAAAAAAAATAAAGAAAAAGAAAACATTATTTTATTTAAATGAATGACTACCTATCAATCCATGATGAAAAACGGTCGTGCTTTTTAGTTCACTATAGTACGATTCAATAGCATTTGTTGATGTTATTTGTAAAAGTATGGAAGAATGTTAACAGGCCCAAAGGGCCTACTGATTTGTGTTTTTTTTGTAATTCTATCTATGATATATATTGTTTAGCAGCAGGTATTTGACATTTGTTAAGTGCTTCATTAATAAGTTCTTTACAACCAATTTTTGTGGGTTTATGCATTGCTTGGGTCATCTTACTTCAAGCCTTTATATCATAAATTTTAGTTATCCATGTGCGCATTACATAGACAGTGCAAAAAATAACAGCGCACTCCTGTTTGCCCTTTTTAAATCTGGGAAAGCCATAGAAATTGCAATAGCTTCTACATTGCTTTGATCAGTAAGAAAGTATCAAGGTTTCTAGGAACCATTTAATTGCTAAATGATATGTAAGGCCTCTGCTACTGTATCACTATCTTCATTACTTACTAAAAAGTGCGCTTTTACATCCCAAGAACTATGGTTGTCCTAAATATACAGTGTAAATAACTGCCAATCATATTTATTTTTTTTATAAGTCGAATCCATTAACGTTAACCACCCAAAGCACGAAAGTTTTTCAAGTTGATTGGGGTGCACAAAGACAAAGCCATGAGTTAATCAATAGGTAACTTCATAACATTCTACTAAATACTCCTTGCTTTGTAAAAAAACAATCGATTCTTTAATATCCAACTCCATACTTTCATTACTCTTAAAATATACATTTTGGAGTTCATGAACTTTACTTTAAATATTATAAACTTCTTTTCGTCTTAACTCTCTAATACTATCACTAAGATCTAATTTTTTAGTCGCATACTCTTTAATTGCATTAACAATTACTAGTGGGGATAACTCTTAACTGCCTCTTTCTCTACTAAGTCCCGAATATACTGCAAACGTTTCTACTTCTCACTTTCTTCAATGTTATGGGTATGATCAGAGCTAGCTAGAAATCGATCGATATATACTTGCTATTTTGTAACAAGACGCAAAACTCTAATCTTTGCATTACACATATCTGGTGATCAGACCTTCACTTTTCGCCTTTTTTCGCTTGGCACTCCTTCCTTACGTGTACTTGATAAATTATGCTTAGCAAACCGCATATGTAAGTAGTTGACTGATTATCATGAGCGTGATTTTTTGAACTATACCTTGTCCAAACATTAGTGACAAGGGCCACCATTGATTATTGAAATTTTCTAACAAAACCTCAAATGGTTGGCCAACATTATAAAGAAGAGCGCACCTTTCATTAGGGGTAAGTTGCGACGAACTATGTAATTTAATTTCATTGCTTACAAATGCAACCTATATATTTTAAATATTGTAAGTATAACAACTCATTTAAACTATCTGCTATTAAAAATCAAAGTCATACGTACATTACTTTCAGATGCATCCAAATTTTCTTTATCGCTTTCTAAAAGTTCGATTATATTGTCCAGATTTTCTTGGTCTTCAGCATTGTTAATCTCCATTTTATGGTCAATATCGTAAAAGAAAAAAGTGTATAAGACTGATTTTATTATAAAAAAAAAATGAATCTATTCAAAAAAAAGCACAGTGCCTTTATTAAAAAAAAAAAAAAAAAAAAAAAAAAAAAAAAAAAAAAACCACTGTCAAAAAAAATGTGTTGGCGGCTTTGTTCACAAACCAGTGTGACAACTCTTATTTATTATTAGAAAAAAGGGATTTTTTTAGTTAAAAAAGATTTTATAAATTAATAAAAAAAAAATTATGGATTAAATAAATACATTCCATGATTTCCTGATAATCATCGATCATCAGAAAATTTTGTAAGGTACCTGGCTTTAATGAAATCAGCTGATTTGTCGATTCTTGGAGAATTTTAAAGATTTTTATATACAGACATTGATGATCGGTATTTTGAAATATAATAAATTACATGATATATAGTAAAAATTTAATATTCACTTTATGTTTTCCTTTATTATCATACATGTATAATCATTATATTATATTTCTGTATTTATATTTTAATTCAATAAATATCATGATGCCTCCTGCGTATAGTGATGACTTGAAATGGCATATAGTTTTTTTATATTATAATAATTATTCAATATTGCAAATTATGAATCTTCTTTATATTAATAAAGGCGAACATTTTTAATTCAAAAGAACCTAATAATTTAGTGGCATATGTGGTTAGTTCATCCAAAGTAACGGATACAAATGATGCCAATCAGATAACTTGATTCAACACAGCATTCTTTGAAAATTGTTAGAAAATATTCGCTACTTAAAAAATTGAAGTCGTGAAATAGACACTGACAAGCCTAATGAAATCTCGCTTACAAACTCAATAAAGTGATAATGGAAAAAGTCTCTGGGTTTGGTAAAGAAAGTGTTACGATTATATAAAAAATAGGGAACCATAACAAATCCACGGAAACAAATACCTGGACAACATAAAATTTTTAATCGAAGTGACATGAATGTGGGTTATTTATTATATGTATATTACTGTATTAGTTATGTAATCACTGATCAAATAATTATATAATTTTTCATATGCTCCAATTTTTTGAATTTATAAAAAAAGCTTATTTTTTAAACCTTTAAAGCTAAATAATTTTTGATCTACTGAACCATTTTAAATAATTTTACTACCAAACTGTTCATCTCTTTAAGACGATTCCAATGAGCTAAAAATTATAAAAGTCCAATCACAGAGGCATAAGAAAATGTGCTATCAAATAGGTGACACACCTGAAATTGGTTTGATATAGATCAAAATTTCAGGTACATTACCTATTTGAAATGCATTTTCTCATGACCCTGTGATTGGATTTTTATAATTTTGGGCTTGTTGGAATCGTCTCAAAGAGATGAACATTTTGGTAGTAAAATCATTTAAAATGGACTAGTAGATCAAAAATTATATAGCTTTAAAGTTTTAAAAAATAAGCTTTTTTTATAAATTCAAAAAATCGGAGCATATGTTACGGATTTTTAATGATTCTTAAATTTAGATTCCCTATTTAGAATCTCAAAGATTCTCCGCATCATAATCATGAAAATCATGGGGTCACACCTTTCTGCAAACCGCCATAATTTGATTCACATAGTATATGGAATATATAGTGTTACTCGTATAAAAATTTTATTATTCATAGATCACATTAGTATGATTTAAATTTTCGACATGTTGAATAACATAATTTAATACTGTCCAACATTTTAAGTTTTTCAATTTTGACTGGCATCATTTAATAAAAAAAAAAATTAGAATTACAGCTACAGCATTTATCATAAATTCTGGAATACCTGAAAATTTTCTCATTTCCTGAATCTTTTCTTTTCGTCCGCTAAATTACTTAACTCTCCGGAAATTACATCGCTATTTTCGAACCTTCAGTCTGGAGATAGAGATGTAGTTTCCGGTGAGTTAGGTAATTTACCTGACGAAACAAAAAATTCCGTGAAATGAGAAAATTTTTAGGTGTCCCAGAATTTATGATAATATACAATTCGGATTATAAACCGGATAACTAACATATATCCGGATATAAATTCGGATTAGGACATCTATCCGGATATCCGGTTTAATATCCGGATCCAAGCACTAGCCATAGGTATGGAATTTGTTATAAAGTGTAAAGTGAACGGTTATTTTTGATGAGATATTCTTTAGAGTCTAAATATGATAGCAAGCGGAGATCCCATAAGTTATATTCTTCATTCTGTGTAAATAAAGTTATTTGATCAGGCAATAAGAATTCTTAATTTCTTATCGATTGAATTACTCTATGAATATAATTAATGTTTATCTGGCAACTTATCATCTTTGCCTGATAATAACATATTGGGCAGGCAACCATAGTAAACTGCCGGATAACGTCTTATTATTAATCAGAACATTTACAATCAACTACTTACCTCGTATTCATAGTGCTTTCCAAATTATTGTAACTCAAAATTACTTTGATCATGCAATCTGAAAGTATTTAAGTGATCCAGTGCTTAAATTTGCGCCAAGTCCAATCTCTAATAAGAATATTACTGCATTATATCGTCATGACATCATGACCATTAGATATTATATAATTCATTTTATATCATAAAATGCTATAATGCCGTAATTCAGTGAATTTATACCAACTATCACGGGTTGAATCAATGAATATCGGGTGCACACCAGGAGACAAGTCTCCTGGCATGTACCCGATAGTCTACTATAGAACCGCCGAATACTTGTAGTATATCAGTAGCATTTTGGAGTATATAAGTAAGATACTGGGGAGTAGATTGATACTGGAAACATAACAGTAACATATCGATATCTTATTCTTAGGTCAAGAGCGCTAAGAGTAAGATATCGATATGTTACTGTTATGTTACCAATATCAAACTACCTCCCAGAATCTTACTTATATACTACCAATATGCTGCTGATATGCTACAGGTATTTGGTGGATATATGGTAGACTATCGGGTACCAGGAGACTTGTCTCACGGTATGTATCGATATTCATTGATTCAACCTGTGTATAGTTCGCAAGTTTCACCAATATCACCAATATCACCAGTTTCACAAATACCACCAATTTCACCAATATCACCAGTTTCACCAATTTAATTATTAAAATACACCATGGTGCACCGGACTCATCAGTTTCACCTGGTGAAATTATTTAGTTTCACCAGCAACGCGAGTCTGGACTTGAGATTCTCCGCTCTGCTCCGGAAATTAATCAAACAAAGAATTCACGTAATCTTTATAGCACGCACTCGCCTCACACTTAAGAATACAGCTTTTGTTCTAGTCTAAAATTGGATATCACTCTGCCAAGACTCATGGGAAATACCGGCTTTACTTATTTGTGCCAGTAATACGGCACCTAAAAGAAAACAGTAAAATTGTTCCTATTAATAAATTCAAATGTTTTTTCTTAAAACTTCTAGTGATAATTTCTCAATAATTACTTGATCAAATTCGGTAAAAATTTTTATTTTTAATTCTATTGTTTTGTAGAAAAAAAAGTTCATTGAATTTGGTTTAGAAGGTATTGAGAAAGAATTCTACATGTGCAAAATTATTCCTATATATGTAGAATTTCTCCCGCATCACTACAACCGTTATACCTATTACAACGTTAAACCTTTTTTATGGTAAAATTACAACTTCAAGTAATTTCTTACACTTTATTAAATCTATTTCAGCAGATAACGTATAAATACTCGATTCTTGCTAAAAATATTTAACATGTATAATTTGAATAGCAAAATTTAAAAAATGATTAAAATAATTATATGGTACTGGATGTTATTAAAAAATACTTCGATGCTTACATATAGATTTGCTATTCCAATACTATTTTCGTTTTCTTCCCCGGTTCTATTTTCAGGTATTAATACTTTATATTTACATGAGATATTCTTTTACTGCTATTTAATTCTTTTTGTTCCCTATGGAAAAGCATTTTTTAAATTAAAAGAAATATTTCTAATTCATAAACGATTAATTATATTACATCCAAATATTTTCATGCGTATCATAATAATATATAGTATAGCGCTTGTTATAATACATGATTTTACTCAACAAAGTTTATATTTTAGATTTTCACTATTTTCACTTCAAAGAACGTTATGGTTAATTATAATTATAAGTTTAACTGATTTCTTTATAACTATATTTCCATCTGGTTCGAACATTTTAATTATTCAAACCTTTGAATTATTTGTTTTTGCGGAAGTTGTATTTCCATCTTTTTATGAAGCTGGGCATGGGTTTATTAAAGCAAAAGGATTTTTTGATATAGTTGGCATAATGGCCGGCCCTGTTAAGACTGTATTTTCGTCTACTATACTATCATTATCGTTTAAATCTTTTCTTGGTATTTATAGAACGAATAGTAAATATATGTTTACTTTATGTCCAACATGTGCAAAAGAAAAAACTATACTGCATGGTGTCAAGAATGTGCAACTTCATATTTTAAGAAAAATTTTACAAAATGGACCAGTGGAAATCGAAAAATTGATGAAACACAAACAAATTCAAAGATTCTAGAAGATTTTATAGAGTGGATTCCATATGAACAATTGGAAGATATCAAAAAAGTCAGTTATGGTGGATTTGGAACTATTTATAGTGCTTATTGGACACAAGGCCCACTTTATATGGATTTAATTGGGTTCAAAAGAGTTGGAAGAATTCATGTTGCACTAAAAAGTGGCATTTCTTCTGAACATTTAGAAGAGGTAATTATATTTACAGTACAATATTATTGTTTAGTTATATAAATATTATAATATAAATCTATGTTTTAGCTTCAAATGCATATAAAATGTTGTACAAAGTTAAATTCTTACTCTTATAACGCGCATGGTAAAAATGGATCATCACCAATCATTCGTTGCTACGGCCTTACTAAATGTCATAAATCTAAAAATGATAAGGAATATATGCTTGTAATACAATTTGCTGAAAATAGTGATTTACGAAAATATTTATCTAAAAATTTTTATCAAATGAGATGGCTTGAAGATAAAATGTCAATTCTTGCTAATATTGCAAATGGCCTTAAAATTATTCATAACGAAGGTTTAACTCATCTTGACCTTCATTGTGGAAATATTTTAATTGATAATGATAGATCTTGTGTTTCTGATTTTGGATTATCACGTCCCTTTGATCATAAAGATTCTACTACATGTAAGCAAATATTTGGTGTAGTTCCATTCATAGCTCCTGAAATTTTTGAAAACAAGCTATTTAGTCCTAAATCAGACGTATATAGTTTTGGAATTATTATGTGGATATTTACTTCTGGAATTTTACCATTTCATAATCGTAAATATAATGAAGAATTGGCGACAGAAATTTATTATGGAGCTCGACCTCAAATAATACATGGAACTCCACCCTGTTTTGTTGACTTAATGCAAAGATGTTGGGATCCTAAACCTGAGAAAAGACCTACTTCATCTGAAATTTATGACACAATTTGTTCTTGGTACTATTTAAAAAATTATAAAGAATTTAGAGCTTTTGACAAAATTTTATTATCACAAAATAAACAAGATATTGAAAATCAAGTCGTACAAAGTACTCCTAATTCAAGTAGACGAAATAATTCATATCATAGCTGTATAATTGATAATTCATATCATAGTTGTAGAATTGACTTAAGGCGAATATCAACTTTTAGTCGAGTTCAAGGTATCAATTTATTTATTTATTTATTTATTTATTTATTTATTTTTTTAAAAAACAATTATAATTTTATTAACCTTGTCAATTTTTAGATTCAGATCAAGTCAACTTGGAAATACCGTAGATAACTTTTTGTAATACACAGTAATATCTTGAAACTATTATTATTATACAAAAGTTATCATATGTTATCTCTTTAGATTGTTTAGTAAACTTGTTTTTATAAACAAAGTATTCGGATATATATTAAGGGAGTTTGATAAAATACATATTACATAGAAAAGGCTAATCATAATTTTTGTTCATATTGTTAATTTAAATTTGATAATAAAAATTTACGAATATTTCTATACTTAGTATACTGAAATACCATAAAATTTATCAGTTTTTGAGTTATAAGTTAAGCCAAAGTTCACTATACCAAATAATAACATTGCGTATGATTTTTAAGCTCAGAAATTATATAAAAGCATTAGTCCAATAGGCTATTACTGTATTACATAAATTTATAGAAAGAACATTAATCTATCTCGCTTAGAAATATTCAAGGACTTTTGATTTTGTTGAACTAGTTCTCATATATTTTCCATAAAAATTTTTTTATGCTTCGTCTAACATTAATTTTTTGGATGTCATCCAGCCAAGTCACTTTATATATAGAACGAAATTTGTCCTCCCATCTTTATATTATTGTTGTGTCTGAAGTTGACACCTACCTAAAAGTTGTAATTTCAGGCGCTTTGAAGTCGCACTTGACTGAAATTGGCGACGATCAAAAATTTAGGCTGGAATTATTCAAAAATTTGCTGAGTAAATCACAATCGCTCATTAAGCGTAAAATGGGTGTGTTGCATATTAAAACTGAGTTAATTTTACCATAGCAATCATAGCAATAGAGTCCCAAATATTTATATTCTTGGAATGGAAAAATTAAAATTCCGGCTGAGAAGTACGTAAACAATTATGTAATGCAGGCCAAAATTTTGTAGATCACAGCTGTTAGCTAATCAAACTATCGGAACCTTTTGCTTATCATATTACTACTGTAAAATGATTACTTATCACATAATTTATTATGGTTCTTATAATGCTAACTTACGATTAGTACCTTACTGTAACTTCTTTGGTAAAGTTACCACCAATGCATTGATGCGGCAACTAAATTTATAATTGGTAGTGGACCGTTCCAGTGAGAATCATTGGAACCAGATGAATACTGATTCAGTGGTCAGTTATCACTAGACCCTTCCAGTCAGTTTTATTTTACCAATGGATGGAATAAAAAAAAATTGTATCAAAATTAATATTCATACCGGTAAAGCCATTCTCAAACACTTCCTCAATAATTTCATTTTTCTAAACTGTTCTGTGTGAACGGATATTTTACTATTACTATTTTTCCTTTTTGCATGTATACGTGTAACATTTCCGCAATCGGGAGTCTCATGTTTTGAACAATCTTATCAAACAAATTAGTTGCCACATCTTTTGGACAAATATCAAATGCATCAGTTTATTGATTATCAAAAATATCGTAGTAGTATGACAACCACCAGTCTCCAGTGAACCTAACTAAACTAGAAGAACGGAATCCGTTGGGTTCCAAAGCGCCGCTTCGTATTTGCAAATAAAATTTCATAGTTAAGTGTAATAATTCTATTAATTCGCAAGATGCTAATAAACAATTATAATATGATAGTTTTATTGCATGAAATTGTACGTACCAACATATCAAATTTCTTGTAAATCCATTGCTATTCTTTAAAGTTAATTTTAATATATCATACAGTATGTTCTGCGTCATTTTTTCAATTTACGTTCTTCGAGATTGGCATGCTATTCATAAACTTAAAAATAGTGGACGTTATTTCACGATCGGTAAAAATTTAGCGCACGTTTTTTTATAACTTAAATGCTTTTTTGATTACATATTGCGTGAAAAGAAATTATCTATTTATACATCCCATCTGAAAGTAACGGCAATTAAATCGACTTTATTGTGTATTGGTTTTTTTTTTTTTTTTTTTGATAGAAAAACTTTCGTTTTATTCGATAATTTGGATTGCTTATTGTTACAGTATATTAATATTATTTATAAATTGCTTAATTTCTAGAAACATATTTGTTTTTTCACAACCTTTGCCAAATTTTTTGTTAACGAGATCTTGTCTTGAAGATCGAATATACTTAGCAAAGTTTGTTTATAAAGATTTTGTGTCAATATCCGAATATCAACTTTACAGAAACTTTGATTTTTTAAAAAATATAAACAGCATACATTTAACATATAATTATAAGTCATAGTAAGATCTGTTAACTTCTTATAAGAAACTTATATTATAAACACAAACATATTAGAAATCATTATTCATCACCTGGGTGAACACCCTCACCCTTTTTGTTTTAAAAACAACTTAACCTTGGATATAAACAAGTTAGGAATAGAAGATATCGAATGTAAAATTGAACAAGGAATCTTTTGTTAGAATCCAAAGAGTGGTTTCATAAGCAAAAGATTGAAATATAAGCGATTTTTTAAAAAAAGGTTCTTTGTTTTGTTATACAAAGACTATTGGAGATAGTGCTTGGATCCGGATTACAAAATCCGGATGTATCCGGATATAAAAAGGACAACGGATAATAAATCCGGATTTTATTTTAGTTGTTATAAATCCGATTTTTTATCCGGAGAGTTAGGCAATTTACTGGATGAAACAGAAAAAATTCAGGGAAACAAAAAAATTTTAGGTGTCCAATCTATGATAATAACTGTAAAACAGGATATTTGCATTAATTTGATTCACATAGTATATGGAGTATATAGTGTTATTCGTATAAAAATTTTTATTATTCATAGATCACATTAGTAAGTTTTAAATTTTCGACATGTTGAATAACATAATTTTATACTGTCCAATATGTTAAGCTTTTCAATTTTGACTGGCATCATTTAATAAGAAAAAAATTTAGAATTACAGCATTTATCATAAATTCTGGGATACCTGAAAATTTTCTCATTTCCTGAATCTTTTCTTTTTCGTCCATTAAATTACCTAACTCTCCAGAAACTACATTGCTATTTTTGAACCTTTAGTCTGGAGACAGTGATGTAGTTTCCAGTGAGTTAGGTAATTTACTGGACGAAACAAAAAATTCTGTGAAATGAGAAAATTTTTAGGTGTCCCAGAATTTATGATAATAGTTGTAAATCCAGATATAATCTGAATTATAAACCGGATAACTAACACATATTTGGATATAAATTCAGATTAGAGAAAATGAAATAGGATATCTATCCGGATATCCGGTTTAGTATCCGGATCCAAGCACTAGGTATGGAATTTGTTATAAAGTGAACGGTTATTTTTGATGAAATATTTTCTTTAGAGTCTAAATATGATAGCAAGCGGAGATCCCACATATTCTTCATTCTGTGTAAATAAAGTTATTTGATCAGGCAATAAGAATTCTTAATTTCTTATCAATTGAATTACTCTGTGAATATAATGAATGCTTATCTGGCAGCTTACTATGATTTGCCTCTAATGATTTTTATTTGACAGAGATAAAAATTTAAACAACTTTTAACTATCATCCTTGCCTGATAATAAAATTATTGGGCAGGCAAATCATATTAAAACGTCTTATTATTGATCAGAACATTTACAGTCAACTACTTACCTCGTATTTATAGCGCTTTCTAAATTATTGTAACTTTGGTTATGCAATCTGAAAGTAGACAAGTGATCCAGCTTTACTTATTTGTCAAACCAAAAAGGAATTTTGATTTTGTAAATAAACTAAGGCGTGAGATAAAAATTTGGAGCTAGAACCTTAACGTTAGAGGTTATGGAAACAGATTTATTCTCGTTATATGTAAAATTTCATTCCGACATTTTTAATTAGTGCACCAAGTCGATTAAGCACTAGTTTTTGCATATTATTTGCATATTTTCGCTTTTTCTCCTTTCGTACGTGTTCGGATTCTATGTCAGGCTGATTCGGAATAGTCCCTCCGATTGGCTATTTCCTCTTCAAGAGTTTATATTACCCGCACAAATAAGTGGTGTCTAAATTATTTTTTTTTTAAAAAGTAATTTCGCCAAAAATTTCGACATTGTTAGTTTGTTTATATGAATTCCACAAAGTAACTATACTATCTAATGTATTTTGACATAAAGAATGCAAATAATTTCACTAAAAAATTTAACAATTAAGAAAATTAATTTTGCTATAAGGAAATTGATTTCGACAGATTAAAATGTCAAAATAATTTTTTATTAAGAAAAGTAATTTAGACACCTATGTATAAATATGTGGATGCACCAGTGCTTAAATTTGCGCTAAGTCAATCTATAATCAGAATATTATAGCATTATATCGTTATGACATTATGGCAATCAGATACATGTTATATTATAATTTATTTTATGCCATAATGTTGTAATTTAGTGAATCTATACCAACTATATAGTTCACAAGTTTTACCAATATTACCAGTTTCACTAGTTTCACAAATGCCACCAATTTCATCAATATTACCAAGTTTCACCAATTTAGTTATTAAAATACACCATGGTGCACAAGATTCACCAGTTTGTCTAGCAACGCTAGTCTGGACTTGAGATCCTTCGTTTTGCTATGAAAATTAATCAAACAAAGAATTCACATAATTTTTTATAGCATGCACTTGCCTCACACTTAAGAATACAGCTTTTGTTCTAGTCTAAAATTGGATATCACTCTGCCAAGATTCTAGCTTTATTTATTTGTACTAGTAATATAACATCCAAAAGAAAACAGCAAAATTGATCCTATTAATAAATTGCAAAGTTTTTTTAAAACTTCTAGTGATAGTTTCTCAATAATTATTTGATTAAATTTGGTAAAAGTTTTTATTTTTAATTCTATTGTTTTATAGAAAAAGTTCATTGAATTTGGTTTAGAAGTTATTGAGAAAGAATTCTATATATGCAAAATTATTCCTATATATAGAATTAGTTTTACAAATACCACCAATTTCACCAATATTACCAGTTTTGCTGATTTAGTTATTAAAATATACCATGGTGCACCAGATTCACCAGTTTTACTAGCAACACTAGTCTGGACTTGAGATCCTCCACGCTGCTCCAGAAATTAATCAAATAAAGAATTCACATAATCTCTTATAGCACGCACCCACCTCGCAATTAAGAATACAGCTTTTGTTCTAGTCAAAATTGGATATCTCTCTGCCAAGAATCATGGAAAATATTGGCTTTATTATTTGTGCTAGTAATACGATATCTAAAAAAATTGCAAAATTAATCCTATTAATAATTTTGAGTTTTTTTAAAACTTCTAGTACCATAAAGTGCTATATACCAGATCCCTCCAAATAGTAGATCCACCATGAATTAGACCCAGGCACGAACCACAAAATCTATATTAATCAAATATGGGTTTTTTAAATACCATATTTTCATGAAATAACACCCACCTGTGCATTATTTTGAGTCTATGCACATTAATTAGAGTACATGCATGGGTGTTATTTTGAAACAATAGTTAATTTTTTAATTAGCCTTGTTTTTCAAATAACACCCATGTGCTATATATAAGTAGTAGTGCCAAGAGAAAACTAGTATAAATGTATGTACATATATACATATAACAAATTTGTCAGTGGTATGCATTAGATTGCTCACAAACTATTACAAACATATGTGCTATTTTACTCTTTATATATATACATACATATGTACAAACAAAAAAATACTAGTTATATAAGATTGTTATAGAAAATCATTCCCATTTTTTTAAAAAAAACCATATTAATTATATTTATATTTCTATATAAAAATCTCATTCTGCTATTTTTATTTCTCGAACTATGATTAAAACATATAGCATCTTGTTTTAGATATTACTATGCACAAAATATGATACATAAGATGATGTTAAAAATTTATGACACCAAATAGAATATTATATTAAAAATTAAAAAAGCAAATAAGATAATATAAAACTTATGGTACTAGTACCAAATAATATTAAAAAAATAAAAAAAATGAATTAAAAAAAAAGTAAAAAAAAATAAATTTCTTAGCCAATGTAACTTTTGGATAAAAAGGAATTACTGCTAAGAAAGTACTTCAAAGTTGTTTCTTTATAGTACTTGCCCGTGAATTAATAATAATATTAATTTTGCATTATTGCTATACTATAAATAAAGTTTTTTTATGATGCCAAATTAGTATAAATTAAAGGTTAAATAAATGTGAAATTTCTGATTTTATGTACATATATAGTAGATACTTAAAATTTGCTGAAACAGATTCAAAAGACTAAATTAATAATTTATCAATTATTAAATATTAAATATTTATTCTATGTTAATATATAAACCTGTTTGGTATTACAATTTTATGCAAGTATCTGAATTTTTATACAGAGTGCATGTTATTTAGAAACACATATGGGCGTTATTTTGAGACATCACATGATATTTTGGGGTACAATTTTAAATAATGCCTATGCCCATTATTCTACAAAAATACAGTAGTTAGAATATCTATTGTAAATACAAAATGTGTATGCACTTTAAATTTTTTATTTCATGATACAGTGCAGAACACTATAAACCAACACTATATTGCTATTTTTGAATCTTAAGTCTAGAGACAGAGATGTAGTTTCTAGTGAGTTATGTAATTTACTAGATGAAACAAAAAATTCTGTGAAATGAGAAAATTTTTAGATATCCTAGAATTTATAATTATAGTTGTAAATCCAAATATAATCTGAATTATAAACCAGATAACTAACATATATTTGGATATAAATTCAGATTAGAGAAAATGAAATAGGATATCTATCTGGATATCTGGTTTAGTATCTGGATCCAAGCACTAATTGAAGAGATAAAATTATTATTTTTACTATATCTATTTACTATAGGAGCTTACTCCAACCCCCAGGTAAGATCTATAAATAGAATTTTAGCCAATCAAATTTAACTAAGGTAAGATATTTTTTGACCCACCCCCTAAAATATTACCTAATAAATGTCAGCGCCTTTATAAGAGATTAACAAAAAAAATAATAATTACAGTCAGACCTTGTTATATTTACTGGTTTGGGAAATAAAATTTAGATGACTATAAAAAAGTGTGACTATATTAAAAAACCTTAATATAATCATATTAATAGTAAGTAAAAATAATTAATGACTATATTAAATAATTTTTAATTAATCACAATTGTTGCTATATATAAAACTTTGATTTTTATAAGTAAATTGTTTACTGTATACTAAATAAAGTTGCTCTAAATATCAATTTACTATATTTTAAATTTTTTATAACTTTTTAAATAATTTTTATTAATACGATTTTACATTTTATATTATTCCTTAAGCTGTAAGCAAATCCAGGCAAATTTGTTTAGAAAATTGCTAAATATACTCATAATCTACTTTAACAAACTTAAAATATTTAATTAAATTTTTTTTTTGATAATATTTGAAAATAAAGATTATATTATAGTAGTATTTAATTTTATATTATAAGAAAAAAAGTTTAAGAGAAAAAATTTTTAGCCAAAAAAATTATTTGCTCTATAAAAATTAGCTCTAGCCCCTTGTTTATTAATACAATATTGTAGTTTATAAAAAGAATTACAATTTTTATTATTGCAAGTTTTGTAATTTACTTGTAAAAATTAAGACATGTATTAGAAATGAAAAATATTTTTATAGACAAAAACATATAAAATTTAAAAACATCTAAAGAAAAATTTTATAGCAAAACTTTTAAAATAAAAACTTTAAACTTTTATTGCTTTAGAGTTTATTAATAATTTTAAAAAAGTTTTATAATAAAGTTTATAAAATATATTTTAAAAAAAATTCTATAACACATACACCAAATTGGAAGTAAAAATATTAGAAAATGTGAGTAAAGTGGTGGACATGTGAACACCAACTATTGGCTGGGAAAAAGGCTATCCAAATCAGGCTAGCTATATAAATGGGAGTATGGTAGGCTCTGGTAGGTTTAGGTTATAGATAAAATAGTCCAAGTCTCGGTACTAAGTAGATAGTATAAAAATTGTAAGTAATATATTGTATAATAATGATTAATATACATCCAATAAAGTCCAGAGGCATGACCTCACCTTAACAATAAAAAAAATATATTCTATAAATAAAGTATATTCCATATTCTTAATAAATTTTATTTTATTTAAAAAATTGTAAATATTTTAAAAAATCCAGGCAAATTTGCCTGAATTACAGTTTAAGAGATACGAATAAAAAATCAAAAAAATTAGAGTTAGTCTATTTTTAGGTAAAAAAGCTTTTTTAGCAATCACAAGTAGTTACTACATAGTAAAGTTTAAATTTTACTATGTAAATCAATTATAAGCATTTAAGTAAATATGTTTAAGAAATTAAAATTTAGGAGTTAAATATGTATCGCACCCCTGTGTTGTGCTTATACATCACCTCTTAATGATTGACCAATAAAAATTTCAAGATTAAATATAACATAGCACAATCAGGATGATCAAAACAAATGGTCATTTTAACAAAGTTGCCTATAACTTAAAATTTCACATATGAATCTATTCTTTGCTCTCTAACAAAAAAATTCCTTGTAAAATTTTAGTATAAAAAACTAATTTCATCCCTAACTCTACCTAATCTAACCCAACCCTAATCCTAACTAATCAAAAACCAGTTTATTTATTTATGCGATGTATTAATTATAAAATGATGATTATTTAACCAATTAAATAGAAAGGCGATGTATAAGCGGCGATACATAGATTTATCCTAAAATTTATATTCTTTGAAATTTTTTATACAAATTGAAGAATTTTTTATTATTTTAACTTTTAATTTTTATATTTATCAAATATATTTTTTAACAAATTTTTTTTTTGTTAAATATAAAAATTAAAGGAAGCACAAAACTCTTTCCAATGATTCCTTGTACACAAAAATTCTAGGAAGGAAAAACAGCAGAATAGAAAAGTTTCATCTAAATAAAATATATACATGGCCCTAAGGGCACTTGGAGAACCTTATAAGAATACAAAGTAAAGCAAAATTAAGAACAAAAAAGAAAAAAACAATTAACGTAGATATACTATAAGCTATCAAAACAGTCCTTCCTCTAGGAGGAAAAATACACAAGAGGCATCTCAAAACAGAGCACCGACTACTCAACATCACTTCTCAGCCTAGTAGTAAACCACAACACATGGCAGACCTACACTTCCAAGACCAACCTCAAACAAAAAAACTCTGCTCACTCGGCCCAAACAACACACTCTCAGTAATGAAAAAAGTGGCCAACTTATCTTACCCCCGTCAGATTTATCAATGACATTCACAGGTTCAATAAATATATAAAGGATACATATCAGAATCTCTTTATCATCCAAATATCTATTTATTATGTATCCACTTTTAATCTGGTTTGTTACAGTTTTTTGACGGATGTATGGTAACATAAAGGATGGATATCGGTACAACATATAAGATAAATATAAGACAAATAAAGGAGTATCTATTAATATCCTGATACTAATCCTTTATATGATCATTATATATCCGTTTTGCTGTATATATTGAAAATATAGAAGATAAATATCGGTAGATCAAAATAAATATCAGCTGAATAAAGGGCACCTCTTTATGTTCTGATATCAATCCATACTGTATCCACTTTTAATCTGGTTTGCTACAGTTTTTTGGTGGATGTATGGTAACATAAAGAATGGATATCGGTACAACATATAAGATAAATATAAGACAAATAAAGGGTATCTATTAATATCCTGATTATACATGAGGATGAAAGCATTTCGAGTTTGAAAACCTGAAATTAAAATTTGAAGACGAAATTGTTTTTGACCTATTTTACTTGAAAGACGAAATTATTTGATATTTTTTTTAAATAGACGAAATTATAAGGAACATATCTATATAAATTTTATTTGCTCTTCCTTATAAAAAATTTTAATTTTCTCTAATGAAGACGAAATAGGCCTTTTTTAAAAATCAATTTCGGTGGCATCACTAATCCTGATACTAATCCTTTATTTATTTATAACATCCTGATATTCATTTTTATATAATCCAGTTTACATGGAATATTTGGATAATTAAAGATGAATATCGGGATAATTAAAGATAAATATCGGGATATTATAAGACACTGATATTTTATTTTTTATATCCGGTTATGTTACCAATTTTTGGTGAATATATATACTTCATACACAAACAATATTTATAATATACATTATCTTATTAACTGCCACTTGCTTTTTTATAAATATACAATTTTAATAAAATATATTATTTTTATTTATTATGCAGAATATTATACATTTATATATTATAATTAAACATATAAAAAACTATTATTTAATTTTTTACTTTTTTGCTAGTTCTAGAACCACCATTATGATTTGAACGACCTCTACTATAACATGGTCTTGCAGACCTAGAGATATGACTATCGTGTTTCATGCTTGGTAGATTTTAAATTGTAAATAAATAAATAATAAGCATCAACATAAAACGATTAAAATAAATCAAATATCAGTAATACAAAAATATTACTGAACAATATAATTAATACCTTGTGAATTGTTATAAAATTCTATATTTGCATTTGAGGTATCGAAGAAATGAAAATTTAATTAACATAATAATTCATATACTAGTTACAACTACAAATATATTATATATTTACCTTTACTAATTAATGGCTTTGCCCTTATTGGCATTATTAGCATCATTACTAGTAATAACTGCTTCACGATTTATAACAAAAAAAAATCAGATTGTACCAGTTACTACAAGAAATGGTTATTAGAATTTATAGTAAATGCATTACCAGATCTTGATACAGAAGCAGCGGCATTTCTAGATTTTTTTGTAGAAGCATGTGTATTACCCAATTTTTTTTGGAAGGGAGGAGAAGTACCAGAACTAGAGGCAGCGACGGTATTACCAGATTTTTTTGGGGGCAAGAGAATTACCAGATTCTTTTGAAGGAGAATTACCAAGCGATTTCATAGACGAATTTCTAGGCATTAGAGAATTTCTAGCTGTTGGAGAATTTCTAGCTGTTGGAGAATTTCTAGCCGATAGGGAATTTCTAGATGATGGGAATTACTAGGCGAAGGGAAATTACCAAGCGAAGGGGAATTACCAGAAGATACTGCATAGAAATTAATATCAGGTGCACTACCAGGCCTCACATTGTATGAGCGTGAAATACACCATTCGGGGGTCCTAGGTAGTGGTGAAACACTGCTGTTGACATTAGCACTTTTCCAACGACTCTTTTTATTTTGTTTGTTTTTTTTGTTGCAGAAGTAATTTCGCACACCATCAAGATTTCTCTTAACTAAAAAATTATTTAGTACTGATATTTATTTAAGAAATTTCGAACTAACATTTAATGCAGAAATAGTTACTCTAGTAGAACGACATTTTTTATTTACCATTTTAACAACGTGGTGGTGCCTGTCTTTTTCTTTTTTATGAATGTTATAAATTCCTAGTCGACATTCTTCGTTGGGTACATCTTCATCAGTTTCCGAAGATTCATCACTATGATAGGCTATATTTTTCATTATTTTTTTAATGTCCCTTAATGCTTGATTTTTTGAAATATCAACAGGAAGGTTATTAAAAAGTTCATTATCAGTTTCTTGAAGTTGGTTAAACCCCTTTTTTCGTCGTTTAACTTTCTATAAATTATATAATTAAAAAATATATAAGGCAGTACCGATATTTATATAAATAATCTAAAAAAAAAGGCTTACTGATTCCATTCTTCCGTTCTCACGCATCCTCGCACGATCTTGACTGTCCAACTCCGGGTTCTGCTGCTTACGATATTTTTCCCTTTGATATCTGTACTGTTCCTTTATTATTTTCAAAATATGATAGTCTTCCACCTGATATCTTTTTACGTCTCGTTTTACTGTTTTAAATGCATCTTGAAGAAACATATCCTTAAAGTCAATCCAATGCTTAGATGGGTCAGGTTGATTAGATTGTTCTAACCCAGTTAGTGAAATTATGATATCGTTCTATTTTAATAAATTTGAACAAATGGATAGATCATTAATATAAAATACCGATATCTATATAGATTAAGTTAAATAGTATAATTGCTGATATTTATTTAGCAAATTAAAAAAGTACTATTTTTT
>QKWP01001181.1:16628-32452 GCA_003550325.1 Gigaspora rosea | reverse complement strand
TTTTTTTTAGGACTTTGGCAGTCTTGCCGAAATCTAATAGATTTATTATTACTAAAAATTCCTTTTGAAACATTTACAATCTCCAGACTTTGACCTCATCTGGCTACAAAATAAATTTTGTGCCCAGATGCGACCAGCCGCATCAGCTTACGTATAAACCAAAAAAAATTCATTAGCTATAGTTACAAACCAACTATGCTTCATATCCTACTCCTTCAAAAACTCCTTCTCTGAGCTTCTCATAAAGAAGAATAAAAACAAGGGGAAGATTAAAATAGGGGGACAAAACTAAATACCTGACAAAATTAACCAAAAACCAAAATTATATATCCAAGAAAAATAAAACAAAAAAGAAAAACCAAAGAAAAAGCAAAGAAAAAATAAACTATGAAGGCATTAATAATCGATAAAAATTATATAATACTGCGCAAGGAAACGCCTCGCCAAAGTATTATATGTACATAAAAGAAAACTAACACAATGTTCTAGAATTTATTTTCCGAAGATCAGCCTACTCCATTGCACCACGTCTCATTACGCGTCTGTTTCTGTTTATTCACCTGCATGCCATCTTCCCGATTAGGATAGGAACAACAATGCCGATCTTTTGGAGGGGATACGTCGGATTTCCCACTTTTCATTCAAAATTCCAGGAAAAAAGACTTCGAGCGAGAATATGATAGCAGGAGTATGGTAAAATATGTTTTTATAGCCAAAACTTTTAGAGAGTGTGTTGAAAACCTCATTTTTTAGTTCACCGCCTAGCCAAAATATAACACTTTCGTCGACGAAAACAGAAATGTTTGTATCTCCACCAGAATTTCTTGTACCAAGGGCACCCACTGCCAGTTATCTTGCACGACTGACGCTTCTGGCTTGCTTGCCAAATATATAAAGGAGTCTCTCGAGAGATAAACAAAAAAAGGTTGACCTTTATAAAAACCAGTATTATATTCGCTTCGTCTTTTACTAATAAAAATATTGTTTTTCGTTTGCTTAAAATTTTGGACAAGTGATCGATAGGAAGAGTTTGTTTTGTTTTTACATTTTTTTGAAAATTGAGTTTCGTTAGATTTATATAAATTTTGACATGATTGACATTTTTAAATTTAAATTATAATTTGCATAATAAAAAATAGAGATAATGTAAAAGAAATATTACACGAAGTTGTCCAAGGCCAAGCACATCACAAGATTACCCGATAGTCACCTGTTACATTTAACCAATTAAAATCGTGAAATTTGATAAATCCCGGATCAGTCCAAAAATCAAACAAATGGTTAAACTCAATTATCTCAAAATAAAATATATATAAAAATGGGCCCTTTTAAAAGGGAACACCCCATATAAGATACTATATAGCGATTAATATCCATTAATCGCTATATATCGGTTTCAATAAATGTGATAGAAATGATTAATAAATATGGGAATAGAAATTTGTCGCATTCGCGACATGTCGCACCCTCTCTGATTCGGCCAATCAAATCGCACGATTTTGTAGACAAAAAATTTTAATTTTTGAAAATTCAAAATTTTACTAGTAAAATATAAAAATAAATAAGCGATATCAAAGCATATAATGTAAAATTTTATTCTGAACAACTTTTTCTAAGTCATAAAGATAGATTATCTTAGTAAAAAAACGTTTTATAAGAAAATCAAAAATTTCGTACGTTAGCACATATAAAACCTTTTTTTTACTAATATAAATCTATTTATACGTTTGAGGATTATATGTAAAATTTTATGCTAAACAACATTTTCTAAGTTAAAAAGGTAAATTGTTTTAGTAAAAAAAAAGTTTTATATGTGCTAACTTTGGAAAATTTTGATTTTTCTTATAAAACGTTTTTTTACTAAGACAATCTATCTTTATGACTTAGAAAAAGTTGTTTAGAATACAATTTTACGTTATATGGCATGCTAGTTTATATAAATTTTATACTTTATTATGTAAAATTTTTAATTTTTAAAAAAAAATTTTTTTTTACCTATAAAATCGTGCGATTTGATTGGCCAAACCAGGGGGTGCGACATGTCGCGGGTGCGACAAATTTATTTTCCCAATAAATATATAGTGATATATATTTATTTATGCTATCTATCGATTATAGATATATATCGATATATAACTAGTTTATCGATATATATCATTAATTTTTAATTGATATATATTAATTAATTGTCATATATCGATATTTATCTATATAAAAAATTTCCTGATGCTACTAAGGTTGAGAACATTAAAGATACCAGATTACTATCCCAATAACCACACCCGGACAACTTGTAAATACATTACGACTGCTGTATAAGATTTATTATTTCGACAAACTCCCCAAAGAATGGATTGAGATCACACCAAAGGACCCTAACCTCGACAACTATACCAAGCCTAACTTACCCCCAATCTAGAAAAACTTACAATATATATAACTAACAACATCCCAGCCATATCTAACCAAGTTCCTATATCTGATTATCATACAGCTCCCGATGCTATCAATAAAATTCAAGAATATTTTAATATTACTCTTATCCCGAACTACCTGATCAGTCTTCCCAATCTCCCACATCCGAAATGGGATATCTTTGACGACTCCTTTTCATGAGCGACTACCTTAATGCACTTGACCACACCTGCACAAATGGGACCATCAACAATTCAGTTAACAAAACCAACATTCCCTATTCAACAAATAGTACAAACATAAATTTTCCTTCTACTATCCACTCTCAGCATACACCCAAGATGATCATCCACAACCTACCTCATTTCAATATCGCTACCCATAACGTTCAGGGCATTAACAATAACCTCAAGTTAAAGATTTGGCTTGAATACTATAAAGAAAAAGACCTTCATATCGTATTAATGACTAAAACCAAACTAGCCCAATCCAATGAAAAGAACCTCAACCTATCCAACCCCATATACCTAATATATACCTTAAACTGCGATGAACACATGGCAAAAAACAAGAATCGAGCATGGGAACTGCTATTGCAATACAACCCTTCATACAACCATACATACACGATAATTGCACCCTTTCCAGAACTGCTATAATGATGGACTTCTTCTTTCCATACCACAACAGAACCCACATTATATCAGTCTATTTCCCCTCCAACAATCAGCAACTCTCTCTAAACACACAGACATCGGTATCAGACTGGATCACACAAGCCAAAGCAAAATCAATGAAAATTATAGTTCTGGGAGACTTTAATTACAATATCTCTTCCCCTAAAACCCGGACGTCCTCACTCTTACATTTCATGAGCAACAGTCATATGTCTAGTATGATTAACTACTTCAGTATCACTTAGCCTACCTGGTCTAGATTAACTTTATACAGCCAAATTGATGACATTTGGGTTACATCTGATATTATTGCCCACTGCTCGAACATTACCCAACTGGGATCACTGATAGTGACTATATGATTTTACATACCAAATGGCTTTTACTTCACACCTTCCCCATGCAAAGGAAACAAAGAACCTCTAAAAAACCCTTCCTCTACCACAAGTTGACGGAGGATTCTTGGGCAGACTTCGCTTTCTACATCAGTAACCGTATGACGGAGCTCAAATTGAACAATAATACTCTGATAACGGATGAAGGGATACTAAACAGACAATGGTACAAATGGAACATGATCGTTAAAAAAGCAGCAAATAAGTTCATCCCTACTTCTAAATCCATACCCCAAAAATTCCATGTCTTTAACCTCAAAGCTACAAAACTTCATTAGGCCCTTAAAATCGCTAACAAGATCAAAAGATTAACTCTTACAGACCCAACTCCAAAATCGTTAGAGGCTATAGTTAAAGATATAAATGAAAAAATGAAGCAAATTGATGACCTGACTGAATACCCTACCCCTCGGTTTAGTGAACAGAACCTGCAATTCTATACATTTCCACAAACCAAAGCCTTAATTGCGAAACTACACAAAGGCTTCCACAAAGCCAAAAACCTAGAAAATAATGCAGAACACAGAGAGCGTATAAATTACTATATCAAACACAGGTACCAAAACTTCACTGACCACACCACCACAATGATAAACAGCATCCTAAAAAGACACACAGACAGAGTATCCCTCCCTAACATCCGCCTCTCTGACGGCGTCGTAATAGAACCTACTGAAATCAAAGACAAAGTAAAGCAGCACTTCACCCAATGGACTAAACCTAATCCAACTAATAACAAGTACTGGGACGCATGGCTAGACCACTACAAACCACTACTGCACGTATCTCCAGAATAGTATTCGCCTCTTAGCCCGCCAATTAGCAAGAAAGAAATAGTAGAAACAATAACCAACTCCCTCTTACAAAAAGCCACAGGCCTGCAAGGCATCTCTAATAAAATATTAAAGAAACTGCCTTCCCACGCTATTGACATTCTATTAGATATGGGACTGTTGCAGTAGAAAGGGCCCAAACTCTCCTAAAAATCAAAATTGAGTTCTTTCAAGATTCGGATTAATCTTATACTTTTCAATTATAAATGGAAATTGGTTTGTATAATAAAAAATCAAGATATTTTAAAAAACTTTTTGGATGTCTTGTACATCACGAGATTACCTGATATAGACAACCAATCAAATCGTACAATTTTTTGATTAACTCAGATCAGCCCGAAAAAATAAACACTACTGTATTTTCTCAAAATTATATATTTCCAAGTTTCGGCCCTTTCTACGGCAACAGACCCATATCTTTAATGCATGTACCAGTTTAGGCACTATCCCAAAAGCGTGAAAACATAGTCTAATCTATCACATTTCCAAAAAACAAAAATTCAAAGACGAGCTGCACCAAACACGTCCAATTACCCTAATTGAACACACCTGAAAAATCTTTACAAAAATTTTTACTAACCAACTTAAACAAATCCTGATGAGATACCCTATACTATCCCCCTCCAATTATGTCGCTCTGCCCTACACATCAACTGCCCAACCTATTCAACACCTCACAAACATATTTACATAAACAATAAAGAATTTTGGATATTGTCGCAAGACATGTCCAAAGCATATGATTCTGTACATCTCACAAAGCTCTCCTCAGAATTAAATGCCCCAAACACTACGCCTCGCTCATCACAAACTTATTCCTAAACAGAGAGAATAGAGTTATTACAGAGTATGGACTCACAGCTCCTTACCTGGTAGGTGATAGTATCGACCAGGGCGAAACCATTACTCCCCTCCTATGGTGCATATACTACGATCCCCTTTTACACAGAATCACAAAGTAAAACAAAAACTACGAACTATACACCAAAACCTCATCAAATCTACTTCCACTTCATACCAATATAGCCTGTCTAACCTACATGGACGACACTACATGGGTGGTACACTCAAAAAAAAATCTAGAGAAAATCATTACTACTGCGACCTCCTTCTACAACCTAACTAACATTAAAGTTAATCCGACGAAGTCCACGCTAGCAACAAATTCTTCTGACCAGAATGCACATATAATTTTCTGGAATACACCAATATATAATATAGATAAAACTGAAGCCTTCAGGTTCTAGGATGTTGGTTTACTAGAACACCAAAGTACTACCCAATCCACAAAATCATCACGAAAGAAGACCTAGCAAATATACAAAAAATGCAACATGCTAGAATTACTGAAAACAGACAATATATATCGTTAATATAGTAGTATTAACAAGGCTAGTGTACTGAGTCCAAAACACTCTTTTTCCTCATTACCTATGCAAAAGGATCACTACCAAATATACACTATTTGTAAAACACAAAGCTGGCCTAGCAAAATCAGTCCCTAACTCCTTCCTTTACCACCACCGCATATATGCTCTAAAGCAAATCAAACAAATCCAATCTCTTCAACATGTCTCTCTCTTTACTAAAGCACTGAATCACCTGATTTCCAAACTTCTTCACTCAAGATACGCCTACAACAAGTACAAAATGCCACATGTACCAACCAATCTATCTTTCTACAACCACCTGTATTTCTGACAAAGGAAAACAAAACTACTACAGCTCAAATCATCCATACTCTACATGACCTTGTATACAAATCACAAATGCAAATCACCCCTGGCTATCCCCACAACACATTCAAGGCACCCTCATTAACACCATCATAATTAATACCCCAAACTGCTCATATCTCAGAACCAGCATAATATTGAATACATAGAACAATTTTTGAGCAACGATTGCAATGATGTTATTGACTGGCAAACTATACCTGAAACCTTCAGAAAATCCCACGAGGAAGACAATCCCTATAGTTCAAGCAAATTCATGACTTACTAACTGATCACATCTATCCTGATTCCAGCCTCACAACGCCCAACCCTTTCATAACACCCAAGGTCAATAGTATGAAAAACAATGGGTTATCACACTTAGTGGCTACATAGGAAAAATAAATAACATAACAAACAATAACGCCAGAATGAGCTATTGGGAATTCAACAAACAAACAAAACAACTTACCAGATACCATAGCTGCAACCTAAAGCCCATAAAAGAAAAATCCATAAAGTGCTTTTTTACATCAGATATTAGAGAGTTAATTCCAACACAGGTCGACTCCTTACTTACAATTAGAGCTCACTTACCTAGTATAAAGCTAGCAATCAAACACTGAAACCATCTACCTAAACTACTTCTAATTACACATGGCTATCTACATCTGATCAAATGACCCTTAAACTCGTAAACGCGTTCTCCAACATTAATTCGAACCTATGGAACTTGTACCTACAACAACCCAAATGCAATAAAGACCGTGAATCTGTGAAAATAGAAATAGTTAGCACTAACACCCTTGTTAACTCTATCACCACCCCCAGCTATAATTAGCATTAGTAACCCACAAACAGTACTATATATCCACAATGAATCTTGGCCATCACCACTCAAAGCTGTACTGTACTTACAGCAACGGTAGCAGCAATTACAGTAATTACATGTCATCAACAGACTGAAATCTCAACAAACTCCAAACACTTAAAAAATGTACTTGACATGATTATCTCCACTCCAACTTATCATCACAAGAGAATATACGCTATGAATCATACTATACTCCTACTAGCAATTAAAACTATCATCACTACAAAAGAAATCAACTTAACTGTTAACTACAAAGAAACACTAATCATACCTGACCCACCGGAATCCACCCACTCAGAACTTGCGGTTCAGCACATTGGTAACTCATATATAGTACAATTTCTCACACACAACATCCCACACATACCGAGACGATTCCTACAGCACCTGTTCAATGCTATCACAATTGCACAATGGCATTCACAATACAGGACTACTGAATGGAGCAACCCACGACTTCAAATCAACTGGACCCATACATACTTACTAATATCATACGATAGCAAACCTCTATCTCTCCAAACTGATCCAAATAAATCTGCTCTCAAGGCCTTCAAAATCAAGTTACTATCTAACAAATTACCAAACCTCCTGAACCTATACTACCAAGACCCATCCAAATATCCTGACCCAAGGTGTCCAAGATGCAGACAAGAATAGGAGAATGGCACCCATTGGATCACTTGCCCGAGCAACGACCTGCCTATCTCTGAGATAATCAAACAAATAATATGCAAAATCTGTACTAAACATAACCTAAATAACATTAATGCTCAACCCTTCATCAACAACTTTATACACCTACACCTCTTATACGACAAATGTCTACCCATTGGTCTAATCACGACAAAAACTTGCTTTCCGTCTACAAATTAAAAAACCCAAGCCTTACTCACCCCTCAACTCCATCATAAAATTATCAAGAATCTACATAAAATCTGGAAGATCAGCAGAGCGGCGATAGCCAAGATTACTGTTCCATCTACTCCTAACAAACTTATCCCCATCCCTCAACCCACTTCTAGTAATAGCACCTTGACACCCAAAGAATTAAAATATAGACTCTGGGCCCGTAACTTCATAGTACACAATACCTCTCCTATTACCATAGTATACATAATCTAGTTAGGTCTGCAACCTTCCTTAGTTAAATCTAGATCGAAAGTAAATTAGCTTTACCCTCCCCATTCCCGCAATTAATGTACCATATTATGGAACTCCTGTAATATCTACTTTAATAATAATAAAGGAAACGAGAACAGATCTCACTTATAAAAAAATAAAATAAAATAAAATATATATATATATATAAATTAAAAGTTAAATAATAAAATATTTTTCAATTTTGCTAAAAAATTATATAGTACAGTCAGACCTTCCTAAATGCTACCCCCTAAATGCAATACCTCTTTAAATGCGTGTTCTTTCTTGGGCCCAACTAATATTACATATAGATTTTTACCTCTCTAAATGCACGTGCTAGAGCTGGTCCCGACAACGTGCATTTAAGGAGGTTTAACTGTATGTATATTTTGATCAACCAAATAAGTTTACTTGAGCGATAATAATCAATTTATATATAGAATTGAACTTTACTATGTGCAACTATTGTCAATCATGAGGTAGCCTATTTTTAGGTTAAAGACATTTTTTTAAGTTTTTTAATCAAAAGAGAGGTAACTTATTTAGATAGTAGCCTATTTTTGGGCACATATAGTATTTTATTTTGTAACTTTATCAAAGTAAATTTAGTCTGTTTTTATTACTTTGGTTTTAAAAAAATGTGATAGTAACTATAAAGTAATTGTAACTATATTGAGACTAATACTATAAATTAGGTTGGTAAAAAAAATCAGTAATTATAATAAGGTTGTAACTATAATGAGTGTGACTATAATAAGATCTAACTGTATATATTTAAGTAATATTGTTAATTGGATAGTTTTGGTTTTTGGACACTATGCTTAAATCTTGTTTAAATACCAAACTAAATTTAAGACAAATATTTATATAATAAGATCAATAATATTAAGTATTTGTATTTTTTTAATAAAAAATAAAAAATACAGTATAATAAAATTTTTATAATATTTAAAATATTTTTATTAAAATAGTTTATAGATTAAAAACTAGTAAAAAGAATAAATATACTTAGTAAACAATTTTGAGATAACCCTTTTTTTTGTACCGACTGTTCTCATAATCATTAACCTATAACAACTATACAATTAATATATTTATATAACAAGACTTTATCTTGAAGCAACTGAAAACCAAAGTTCTAGGTCAAATGTTGGAATAATTAAAATAGAGTTAAAAAAAGAGTTTTTCTTTTGGGTTTGACTTCCTGGTAGAAGACTCTGGTACTATAGAAGATGCAGTAGAGCTAAAAACTTTAAAGTTTTTATAAAAAGTAATAAAATCATTAGTAGAAGCATACTTTTGGTTAAATATATTATTTTGTATAGTATATACTTTTACAGTTTTTTGCAAGTTAGTACTTTTGGCACTTCCCTTTGAACTTTTTGAAATTTTGACAAAAAGTAGAAAATCTAGTTTATCTCATCTAAAAGATTGGCAGTATTTACTTCTTTCAAATCAGGATTGTATTTACCTAATTGGAATGAGTGACCATTTTGCTATAATATAAACAATGAATAATGTATTTGAAGTTTTTTAGAGTATTTGTAGAAATTTCTTTCAATTTTCTAGAATTAGGCATAGTTTGTTAGTGTATATTTTTTTGCTTTGTAGTTTACATATAATATTTTGATAAAGTTTTTATATAGTATTATACACAGAGACCTCTCTAAATGCACCCTCTATAAGTGCACTCCCTCTTTATATGCACCCTTTAGCATGGTCCCAAGCTTGGGACTTAGATCCTAAGTGCACCCTCTATATTCTGCACGTGCAAGACTCATACAAGTGTGTGTTTGGCCCTGAAATATAAGTTATTCCTTTAAATGCACTTTACGTGATTTTATAATATAAAATATTTGCTAATCGTCATACAGAAATTGACGATCTATGTTGCTATACATATCAATACAACTTATATCGATATGTATATTTTTTATCTAGGATGGCACATTACTATGTCCAATTTATTTCAATTTTTTTTGGACATATGTCCGATTGAAAATGGACATATGTCCAAAAAAAATTGAAACCAATTGGACATAGTGATGTGCATCCCTGTTCTTTATACTATATTTTATATCGATATATATTTATACTATTAAATAAAAAACAGTTATACAGATATATTATAGCATAATAAATTGATTTTTTAATATAATTCTTTAAATGCACACCCTCTATAAATGCACACTTGGGCTCAGTCCCGAGAGGGTGCATTTAGAGAGGTCTCTCCGTATAATTTTTACTTCTATATATTCTTATTTATATTTGTTATAAATTAGTTTTTTTTTGTCTTTTTTATCTTTTAATTTTTTTTTATTGTATTTGCATTTTATTTATGTTTTTTGTAGCTTTTTTCCTTTTTTTACTTCTTTTTTAAATTTTTGTTTGAATTTGTTTTTTTATAATTAAAATTACTTTACTATTGAAGCTAGATAAAGCAAATTTAAAGAAATCAGCAATCTTGACAAAGCTAATAGCAGCTATAATTGGGGAGTACATACAAAGAGTTGTATGCTTCTATAGAAAAAAATTTTTTTGTTGTAGCAAATTGTACTTAGTAGACATTAAGTATTGCAAGTAAGTTTTTATTAGAGAAAAAAGGAATTTTAAGAAGCAGCTACTATAAACTAAAATTTGTGTATATAATTGTACAATCTTTCTAGTTAATAAAAGCAGTGTTGCCAACAAAAAAATACTAATTTTTAGCATAATATATACTTATATAACAAATTAATAAAATTTATTATTAATAAATTTTTATTTAATTGATAATCTGCGAGTCACCAGAAGAAAATGATCTGCAACTACTAAGTAAATATGACGGAAATTAATTAATAAAATACCTTATTTAGAAATGTGAAAATTTTTATATCAGATATATATTGTGCATATATATATATACGTGATATCTGATATCTGATATACTGTACGTACGTACGTATACATACACAGTCTGTAGTCGTATAACTTATGAAAATCTTCAGTCTGGTTGCTTCACTATACATAGTGAGTGTTGTAAATTAGAACAGCTAGTTGAAAGCCACATGCTATTTCAAAACTCACTGATTTAAAACTTACCCGCTAATTAAAAACCTATTAGAATTAGCTTAGTCTTAGAAATATTAATGGCCTGGTCTGGTTTATTTTGGTCTGGCTTTGGTCTAATTTATTATAGTTTATAGTTTAAAGAGTTAATTAAACCAGACTAATCCAGACCAGTCTGGTCTTAAAACTAACTACAGACTAGGTTCAAATCGGTCTTAAAACTAAATATGATCTATTGATTTAAGATGACTATATACAGTAAAATCTCTCTTAGTCTACTTCTAGTTTAAAGTAATCTAATTTAATTTAGTCTACACACTAGTTTAAAATATATAAATATATATAAATAATCTAGAAAAATTTAATAAATAATTTAAATAGTAAAAAAAACTATTATATTTATTTAATTTCAGTTATATATATATTTATTTGTCTTTTTTTTGCATACTTTAAACCTATATTATACACTTTTAATTTCTAATCGAATTAATTTACCAAAAACCAAATTCTATGTTTAAACAAATCTCAACACCATCTTTAACCAAACACTAATTTCTAACCCATCTTATCATTAGCTAATTCCAATTCTAAATCGTTTACTACTTATGGCCAGCAACCCAACTTGTGATATAAAAAAAATCATTAGTTGATGGAATTATTGCTGTTTGCATATTGATGAAATTTTGATTAAATTTGTAGATCGCTGTGCACCCATACAATTACCTGATTGCGTGATTGTAAAGCGCGTTTTTTGACCTTAATAATCGTGCAACTGGACAACAATCAGGTGATTGAGATCTCCAAATTTGATTAAAGTTAAATCAATATGCAAACAGCGATACCACTCTTCAAATCGTTCATTCACATTTGCATTTCTTTTATCCATGAGTATAAAGATTGTAAACTAAAAATTAGTAAATAAAGTTCACAATCAAGAGCATAAATTTAAATCAGTAAGTGATTCTTCGTACCTGCTTATGATGTGCCACAAATTCTTAATGTAGATAAATTGGCAAGTGTTCATATTTCTTCATCATGCGATAAGTTCACGATTTTTAATGCCCATGCATTATTTGGTTCAATTTCTAATAATTTATTTAAATTCGCAAATAGTTCTCCATATCTGTTCATCATGCAATAAGTTTCTTTGTGAACTCTTAATGCCCACGCATCATTTGGTTCAATTTCTAATGATTTATTTAAATCCACAAATGATTCTTCATATCTACTTATTATGAATAAATTGCACCATGTCCTTTTAATGCAAATATGTTATTTAGTTTAATTTCTAGTAATTTATTTAAATCAGCAAATAGTTCTTCATACCTGTTCATTATGCGATAAGTTTCTTCATGAACTCTTAATGTCCACGCATCATTTGGTTCAATTTCTAATGATTTATTTAAATCCACAAATGATTCTTCATATCTACTTATTATGAATAAATTGCACTACGACATTTTAATACAATATGTTATTTAGTTTAATTTCTAGTAATTTATTTAAATCAGCAAATAGTTCTTCATACCTGTTCATCATGCGATAAGTAACTCTTAATACCATGCATCATTTGGTTCAATTTCTAATAATTTATTTAAATCCGCAAGTGATTCTTCATACTGCTTATTATGAAATAAATTTCGCCACGAGATTTTGTATTATTTAGTTCAATTTCTAATAATTTATTTTAAATCTGCAAATGACTTTTATACTTGCCTATTATAAGTTAAATCACTCCAAGATTTCTATACCCACACATTATTTGGTTCAATTTATTTAAATCTATATTATATTTGTCTAAGCTATAAGTTTTTCTTAATGCAAATGCATTGTTTGGTCCAATTTCTAATAACTTATTTAATCCTGGGTGATTCTTTATATCTGCCTATTAAACGATAAGTTTCTGCACGATTTCTTAATGCGTTTGTATCATTTGGCTCAATTTCTAGTGATTTATTTAAATCTGAAATATGTCTAAATATACCACGTATGTAATACTTTATGCATGCCATTCTTGTATCTCCATTAAACTGTGATCATATTAATGTAGAGATCCAG
The DNA here is from genome assembly GCA_003550325.1 of Gigaspora rosea. Lineage (NCBI taxonomy): Eukaryota > Fungi > Glomeromycota > Glomeromycetes > Diversisporales > Gigasporaceae > Gigaspora > Gigaspora rosea. The sequence goes on along the minus strand of QKWP01001181.1, from coordinate 19,294 downwards.
GATTACAATTTTAAACAGTGTTAAAAATTTAGGATCAGGAGTTGGGCCAACTTTATTACAGTCGGGATTTAGGTTTGGATTGTGCTGGAGCGACCTGTTTTTAGTTTAGGATTTGGAAAGTTGAAAAAAAATTTAGCAATATTAAAACCAACTATAGAAGTATTAAACTATGCAACTAGAGAATTATTCGAATTTTTCTTAGATCTTATACTTGTGTAGTGTAATATACCTTAAAGGCTTAAAAGTTAAAAAAATAATTAAAAATTTGTTATAAAATTAGTTAAAAATAAAGTATAGTATTAATACTTTAAGGATTTAATTAATATAGTCGAACATAGGAAATGCTGCGATCACGCAAGATAAAGTTCGCCAAAAAACAAAATCGCTATTTAATAATTTAATAATTGAAATTATCCTATTGTTTGTACTACTCTAATCTATATTTGTTTAAAAATTTTTTGACATTATCTATAACCTGAAAATTTCTATTTATGTCTTGCTCATATGTGATCTGTGTCACATCCTAATATGGAAAATTCTTCAGTTTACTCGCGGATCATCAATTAAAATTAGAGTTTAAAGGATTATAATATATATATGCATAATATATAAATTTTTAACTTTTTATTCTAAAATAAATATTATTTTTACTATATAAAATACAGCCAACTCTTTCTATTCTAAACTACTAGAACTGCTAATTTTTACTATGTAAAAATTAGAAAAAGTTTAGTTTTCAAAAAGTTATATATAGCTAATTCAAACTTTATAATAAAATTTACAAAAATTCTAAAAAATTTGTTTAGTTTAGAAAAAGTTTAATAGTGTTCAGATTAGAGAGAAGTCAGGTTAGAGAGAGGCAACTGTATATAGTAAATTAGTTTAAATTAGTACTATAGGACTCTGAAATATCTACAAAAGGGCAAAGTTTTACAAAATTATTAAATATAAAAATATCTGCATAAAAAAGGCAAAAATAAGCAAACTAATTACTATAAAAAAAGATAATCTGTACAAAGAAGAGGGTCATCTAAAGTCAGGTGCATTCATGTGATAGAAAGCTAATCAAATCATAACATTAATTTTTACGATGAGACAAAAACAAAGAAAAAAAGTGAAATTGCCAAAAATTAAAAGAAACAAGGCAAGACAGCTACTAAACTCTTTCCAATGATCACTTGGACCAATTTTTTCTACTGAAGAAAAACAAAAAGTTATTTGTTGGAGCATTGCCTATACTTTATATATAGTAGAATAATACAGGAAATGGTTTTTATAAAGGTCAACTACCACTCTGGGGACTCTTTTGTATATTCAGCATACAAGCCAAAAGCATCTTTTTACAAAATAACTGGCAAGATGTGGTGCCCTTGTATGAGAAATTTTGGTAGAGAGAAAAGAACCTTTTTGTTGACGAAGCATTCTGTGGCAAAACAGTAGGGAACAACAAAAAAAATGAGTTTTATCTAGAATATACTCTCATTTAAAGTTGGAACCAATATTGTCTTACTCTCCTTTGGACTTTTTAAAATTTCGCCAAAAAGTGGGAAATCTAGCTTACCCCTCCAAAAGATCGGCATTGTTTACAATTTTCAAATTGGAATAGCATCTACCAAAATAGAGACAAATCATGACATGCGTTCGGGATCTTGTGATAAACAATGAAAAACACGTGCGATAGGTAGGGTGTTCAGAATTCTACTGCTAATGATAGTAAATTATGCTTGCTAATGATATAAAATTATGCTTGCTAATGATATAAAATTATGCTTTAATGCTAATAATTTTTTTAAAAAAAAATTTTTTAAATTAATAAATTTTATAGTTTTTATAATATAAAAATTTTTTTTAGACCCTGGGTAGCATTTACTTGGGGACGTCATGTGATACTATTTATTATTATATTCTTATATAAATATTACTCCTAAGACACTATTTATTTATACATGTTTGTTTAAGCGCTAATCTCTCTACTTTTTTTAATTTATAATATAAAATTTTAAAATAACTATTGGCAAAAATAAAATAGTGACCTGTCGCTATGATCATTTTAAAAATTGGCGATCATATATAAACAATAATAATTGCTTGTTTTTTGTTTGTTTTTTTTTTTTCAAACCGTCGCCTTATTTTTTTCTTGTCCTTATCGCCGGTATCGTTCTGAAGTATTTTTTTTTTGTAAGTATTTTTTTTATTTCTTTTTTTTCTTGTCCTCGTCGCCGTATCATTTTAAAGTATTTTTTTTTGGTTTTTTTTATTTCTTTTTTTCTCGTCCTCGTTGCCGGTATCATTTTGAAGCTGTTTTTACTTTCTACTAGAGGTTTGTTTTCACTATTTCGGGCTTCGCCGCATTTTCTTCGACACTAAAAGAATTTAACGTATTTCGTACTTGCGACAGCCAAGATGCTATACGAAACTTAAAAAATTACCCAACTTAATCCTTAGCGGTGTCTGTCTTATTTTTTTTTTCGTTCTTGTTCTTTTTTTTTCTTTTTCTTTGTTTTTTTTTGTTTTTTTCTTTTTTTTTCTTTTCATTCTTGTTCTTTTTTTTCTTTTTCTTTTTTCTTTTTTTGTTTTTTTTCTTTTTTTTTCGTCTTTTTTTTTTATTTTTTTTATTTTTTTTATTTTTTTTATTTTTTTATTTTTTATTTTTTTCTTTTTTCTTT
>QKWP01001181.1:0-15887 GCA_003550325.1 Gigaspora rosea | reverse complement strand
ATATATATACCTTTAACTTTTTTAAAAAAAAAATTTGAATATATACTTTTTTAACATTAAAAAAAAAATTTCAAATGTATATCTTTATATCATTTAAAAAAAAAAATTTCTTTAACTTAAAAAAAAAAAAAAAAAAATCGAATACCTTAAACAAAAATTTCGAATATACAGTATAAGGACCAATCAAATTAGATCACGTGATTCATATGACGACTGATTAGATAGGTCGTCATGTGAATCATGTGATCGATTTTGATTGGTTGATCACGGGGTCGCCATGGCGACAGGTTGCTATAAAATAACGCCCATGAATTATATTTATTCAAATTTTTTTGATGCGGATATCCAAGATTGTTAAAACGCACTCAACACCAAAAATAAACAAAAAAAAATAAACAAAAGTTAAAACTAATAAATGTTAAGTTAGAGTTAATAGTTAGAGTTAGGGTGAGGCATAGTATATAGTAAAATTTCACAAAAGGGGGTTTTTTTTAAAAAAAAAGGTGGTTTCATAGATAAAATTTTGAGTTAGAAGGTATTTTTTTAAAAAAATACTAAAACAACAAAAATTTTATGTTACACCTAATCTTTACATTACACTGCATTTAAAAATTTGATTGGTAAAAATCATTGTGGTGTTGAACACCAGTGGTGTGTTTTAGTAATCTCGCAAATATCAATTTGTTTATTAATAATTATAATTATCGTTATTGTTATTATTAATAATATATAATTATGATCAGTAGTTTATTATATTGCTGTGGTCTTATTCCTGCATCACAAATTGACCTAAAATTGAGACATAGCACGTGTTAATTAATAATGCATAACATTCTCACCTAATTTTGTTTCATCATATGATATTATGGCTATCTCAAAATAATATGAATATCAAATCCGGTATGCTCATATAAGTACAATAGCAGTAGGTTGCACTAACACAGTCCATGAACATGCCCAATCAAAGCAAGATTTTGCTGACACCATCCTAGATAGCAGTTAACTATACACTATGTTATGTAAGCATAACTATGTTCCTGGTATATGTATTATATAAAATAATGAGGTTTTCTCAAAAATACCCAAATTATGCTAAAATTTATACTAGAAAATATAAATTATGCTGAATTCTGCTGCTAGCATAATAATGCTAGCGAACTTGAATTATGCTAAATTATGCTAATAGCATAATCCTGGACACCCTAGCAATAGGTTTGAGAATATATTGAAATGAAATTTCTTTCTAGAATATTCTTGTAAACATAGTTTCTTTTTTTTCTCTTTATATGTACATATAATACTTAGGTGGGGTGTTTCCCTGTGCAGTATTATATAATTGTTACTCTAGTCATTATTATTTATTTCTGTTAGCTTTCATCTTAAGCAAAAAATTTTCTTTGTCTTTCTCATATAGTGTTTTTTTTTAGTATTAGTATTTGGATTTTTTTTTTGTTTAAATTGCATAGTTACTTCACCCTTTAGTTTTCTTTTTATTTTCATTCAATTTGTTTTCTTTAATGGTTGAATTGGATAGTAATATCCTGCCATTGTTGCTAGGTGGGAGGGATTTAAAGAAATTTTTTTTTGCTTTTAACAGGGCTGACATAGTAGTTTACTTTATCCGTAAAGTAGTACAACAGGTTGCACTAAGGTACTCTTAGAAGTTATTGAGTGACGCCGGATTTGCAATGTTGGGTTGAGGGATTAGTTTAGTTCATGTGTATAACATTCCTATTTTTTTGATCTGACAAATAAATACTGACAAGATTAAAAAAAAAAAAAGAACCAAGTATCTAAACCTGCCCAAAAGCATTAATAAAAAATGACAGGAAGACAATTTTACTTATAAGGTAAGCCTAACTCTACCCCTGACTAACCCTTACTCTAATTTTAATTAAATAATCAAAAAACATATAAACGCACCTGGCTTTAGCCATCCAAAAAAAGGCAAAAATAAGCAAACTAAAACCCTACCTTTCTCTATATATTTCGGGGCCCTAGTATTATAAATTATACTATAACTTTTTCTATATATTAACCTTTTTTGAAATTTTGCAGGTTTGTTCTTGGTAGTTACACCAAGTCACTTGCGAATTATTACAAAAAAATACTTGATTTTGATTGGGTAAATTTTAAAATACTAAAATTTTAAATTTTAATTTTTTTATTTTAAAAATTAAGCAATTTTAAAAATTTTTAAAAATATTTAATCAATGATTAATAGAATGTTTTTTTATAAATAAATTATATAAATGCTTATATTATATATAATTTTTTTAAAATTTAATTTATAAAAAATCACAACTTTATTATATAGTTGTCCAGAAGTAATGAGATGACTCATATAATGTAAACATATTTAGCAAAAAACATAGGTTTCTGTTAAGAAAATCCCGATGTACTAAATCCCGAAAGAACAAAATCCTGAAGAGATAGTAAGTATCCTGAAAAACTAAATCTTGAAAAAAAAATCTTAAAAATTCATAATTATGAATTTTTGGGGTTTTTTTTTTCAGAATTTAGTTTTTAGAATATTATTATCTCTTCGGATCTTGTTCTTTCGGGATTTAGTACATTGGGATTTAGTACCATCAGGATTTTGATGTTCGGGATACTGTCACAAAAACATTTATAAGACCTTCGGCAGCATTAGATGAATTAGTGCTAGTAATATGAACTTGCTTCGAATACCATTGATTGCGGAAGTTATATTATATACCCAATTTTCTAAATTTATCTTGGCCAATGTGTTCTGTTTCTTGGCACACATTGTAAATTTGTTTATATAGAAAATTTTGATTAAACAATTGTGTCCATAAAATTTCCGATCTGCTTAATTAAAAAGGCTCTTCAACAAAAGATTTTAAGGTATGAATAATTCAATATTTAAGTTTTGAGTTACATATATCCTATAATAAGTTTAAACACTCATCATAACGTTATTCGTTCAAAAGACTCCGATTTGAAAAATTGTATTTTTATGATTTCATATTATTATTGAAATTTTTTATAAAAAATTTTTACTGTTAGTTTCATAAATTAGAATCGGAAAATTGTACACCACTACAGCATTACGTGAATTTTATTTAGTTTATTTCCTGGATTTGAGATTCATGCTCTGCTCTGGAATCAAAGAATTCATGTAATCTTTTATAGCACGCACCCGCCTCACACTTAAGTTCTTGTGGTGAATACAGGTCTAAAATTGGATGTTACTTTGCAAGATTCATGGGAATTATGTGTGCCGGTAATACAAATCCCCAAACAAAATTTATCCTATTAATAAATTCTAAAGTTTTTTTAAAAACTTCTAATAATGATTTCTCAATAACTACTTGATCAAATTCGGTAAAAATTATTTAATTTTGATTTTATAGATCTGTAGGATTACGTAAAATAAAAAAAGTTCATTGAATAAATAATTCTAAACATGTAGAATTAATTCCCCTGCATCACTACAACCGTTACACCTTTATACCTGTCGTGCCTGAAGTTAGAATTTGCTTGAAGTTCTAACGCGTGCAAGATGATCTAATTTCAGGGGCTAATTTCAGGGGCTAATTTCAGTCAAGTGCACCTGAAGTTATAACTTCAGGCAGTGTCAAATACCTATTATACTGTACAATATCTATTATAACTACTACACCTTTTATGTTAAAAAAAACTTTACAACTTCAAGTACATACGGGCGGATTTTTTTTGATTTGGCGATAATTAAAAATTAATAATGATAAAATTTGAACCAATTATTTATGTGATATTTAATGCCCCTTTAAAATTGAATTGTACGATTGTATTTGATCGGGTCAATTGCTTATGAAGACATTCACTGTATTTAATTGGTCAATTGCTTTTCATCTTAAATTACTTAAGAACCTAAGAAAATTTGTATTAAGATGTCAAATTTTGCGATTGCAACAAAATCTTATTTCTGATCGAAAACAAATAGCGTTAGTCGAATCATCTGTGCAAATATAAGTTATATCGACCCATGAAAAAAGATATACGGAATTTAAATGAATTATACGTCTATATTCGGAATGTGCATAAGGAATTAAAGCTATTTCTTAATAAATTCCCGTATATAAAATACGGAATTTACGGGAATTCCGTATGTAATACGGAATCGTACTAAGTGTATTCCGTATAATTCGTTTATAATTTTGTAAACCTTTTTTCATAGAGCGATATGATCGATATTTCGCAGTATATCGATATGGTTCCTAATCGCCAATTACAAGAAATGCTTCAATTTTCTCGTGATCGTGTTTGACCAATAAATTAATGTATATCGATATATTTGCGCCTGAAATACTGTATTTTTTTAACCAATTTACTAATATAAAGAACTGAGCTCTACAAAGCCAGTTTTCTTTAAAAAATTCTATAAAAAATTTTAATGATCTAAAAAAAAAACTCGCTATAACTCTATAGAATTATTCAAAAAAAAACCCCGATAACTTTGTAGAAATCAGTTCTTTATTGGTAATTTTTTTTTCTATATATTATTCCTGGCACAATATATCGAAATACTTTCTTGTTATCTGGCATGATTTGACGGATACATGGGTGTCGGCAGGATAATAGCAAAAGCACGTGACCGAAGACCTTGTGCATTGCGATGTCCATTATCCAATTTATTCATCGGGATCTATAAATTTCAGAATTTACATAATTATTATATAGAATACTATACAAGTTAATTTTTATATTATTTAATATAAAATTTATGTATCTATTTAAACTTATATAAGAATAATTTTATAAAAAAAGTATGTAAATGTTATATATTTATGAATTTTATGTATTATAATAATAAATTTTATATATTAATAAATTTTATATCATAATTATATAGCTTTTATTTTCATTCTCATTTTACTTATTTGGCTACTTAACGCATTTTTATATTTTAATAAATTTTAGATACGTAATTATATATATATAATAAAGTATAACTATGTATGTCTACATTTGGTTTATAGGTCTATGTATAATTTTTATTTCTACATAGTTTTATATAAAAAGTGCTTCGTCAAGCATTTCCCGTGATTGGTGATTATAGATTTCCGAAACCACATCAATTGTTGATTATTTAAGCTAATTAGAGTTAGTCAACTTTTGGCGTGCATTATTTCAATGTGCGTCGTACAAATTATAGGCTGAGTTTGTCCTTTATATAAGTGAGATACGTAATTTAGTGAATCATGCTTTTTATAAGATAGGTTTAGTCTAATCTGATGAGACCATGGTCCGTCATAGAACCGGTTCTATCTGGCCTTAAGATTCTAAGTCGTTAGCCCAAAGACCGAATCAAGATTGTAATAGTCGTAAAAAAAAAAGTTTGATGGGTGTACCTAAACATATTTCGTCAAATATGAGCTTTTTTTTTAAACATCACCGAATGCATAGCAAAGTTCCGATTTGTGGCAAATGCACAAGCACAGTACGTTTAACCATATTAGTGTTCCAAAGAGCATAATATGCAATTGTTTGAACTAAATCCCTTAAACAGTATCAAGAAACAAGGAAAGCTATCTATGCAAGATTTGCTAAAAATAAATCAAAGTTTCTAAAAACGCGCAATCAAAAGAAATTCAATAAATAAATTTTTCTTTGTATTCTGATATATATATTTTTTTCTGCGCTCTTTTATAATGAAAATTTCGGATTATAATAAGTTTATTTATCATTTATTATATTATATTTAGTGCAAATTTACATTGGTTTCCAAAAATAAATGAATTATTTCGGTTCATGAGAAGGTGGCGAAAATATATTTCTATATGTAGGTTTTGGCCGAGATAACGGTGAAGGCTGACTTTTTGACATTGATACATTAGAACTCCGATTATGTGAACCATTTATGGATATCTCATTTATGGAAGTCTCATTTTTACTTTTTGAACCATTATTTTTAAAACGTGTTTGCTTCTCAGAAGTCGATGACAGTGGACGAAATGGACTTCCTTGCTCTTTTTCCGCATATTCTAAATCGTGATCAATATTGCGATGGCACGAATATTCTTGTGTAATTTCAAAAAGGATTGAAAGGCCAAATATGCCAGTATATGACCACATTAATATGAAACTTATCATTCTGATCATGCAAGCTTGGTTAAGTATTTTTGATATGTCGGAATAGGTTTTAGGACACAATAATGGGATTTTTCCTAGATCTCGGAAGATAATTATGGTATAGATTACTATATTCAAAGAAAAAAAAAAGGGTGTACAAAAATTGTATGTATGCACATAAGTATGTATTTGAAATATACGCTATATTTAAGTATATGAATACAAAATACCTGGAATTACTATCCAAGCGAGCATAAAGAATAAACATATCATTGTTCGTTCTAACGGCTTATAAAGGTTATATGCTCCTCGGCAAATTGCGCAAGTAAAGGTCACTATAATTATAAATATATATATATATTTTAATGACAACTCTTTTGAGAATGATGAAAAATAAATATCTACCATCTTTAAGAAGAGTTACAGCCGTCAATGCTAAATAACTGAATCAATTAAAATTGAAATAGAATCGGTAAGTGGTTTGAGAATTTGAGTTTGCAAGATTGCGTCGAAGAAAAGATAATAAACAATTACATGTTCACGATAGTTGAATTCGTCGGAATTTCTTCCTTATCGATTTTGCTAGAAATTAAATACTTTAAAATTTCTGCGTAATTGAAAAATATTAATTAAGAGAATTGAACATTGTAGGCATATTTCTTTTTAACTACTAAATTTACTTACCAAACGCAAAACTAGCTGCATTAATTAGCAGCAACGCATAATAAAACATGCCAAATAAAATTGTCCGGCAGCCCATGATATGTAATGTTGCTTGTTCGTGCTTGAATTAGAATTCGACGTTACCAATTTAACTAGAATCCGACGTTATCAATTTAACTAGAATTCGACGTTATCAATTTAACTAGAGTTCGACGTTATCAAATTTAACTAGAATTCGACATTATAACGTTATCAATTTAAATAGAATTTCGATGCTATCAATTTAACTAGAATTTCGACGTTATCAAACTTAGAATTTTTTGTACCTATTTTTTTTTTTTTAGAAAAACGTTAATAATGAACACCAATATGAATACAAATAAATAAATATTATGTTGTGGTTAGTGATTTATCAGTTGCCGTATTTTATATATGGCATTGATAATATATGAAATAATCAAAAAAAAAATTTACTTACTGTTATTTCGTGACTATTTACAATAATACGTAAATTTTAAAAATTGGAGAATTATTTTTGATTGCGCTTTATATATAAATTGATTTGATTCGTAGATCACTTTATCGAAGAAATTCTAAATAATTCAGAGTTTAAATAGTAAGAGCTTTATGTAGGGTTTTGCATAACAAACGCCAATTCTATTCGTCAATTCATGTCAATCATTAAAATAGCTCTTTTATCAGTTATTTATTTGCAATCTTAATATAATTATACTTTCAGATGGTATGCATTGATTTAAAAATGAATGGATAGTCAAGCAAATTTAAAATAATGTCAACTATAATCCGAAATAGCCTATGAGCTGCGTTTCAGAAAATTTAATAAACTTATCCTCGATTTGACAAATTTTTTATACCATTATTTTTGTATCGAGTTACCATTTGAAGCATGTATGGTACAAATTTAATCAATGTAACTAACTTTAACCTGTTTCAATCCACCGTAATCTATCGCTATATAATGACGATTTAATCTGTACGTAGTAGTTAAAATTTGTAGCTGAATGTATCGATATGCAATGAATGCGCAAAGAGTACTTACTATGAATGCAGTGCCTATTTTGGATATGGACTAGGACCGAGAAAAACGTTATTAATATGTTACACGACCTTTCAATAGTTTATTTTTAGAAAAGATCACAGTTGGTTCGTTCTGACAATGTCACGTGCCAACATCAAAATTATTTAATTATTTCTGATTGGTTGTCAATCTATTTTGAGCCCTCAAAGAAATATCAAAATATCTCGATAATTTATTAAATTAGTATAGGACGATAATTGTACTCTGTATAAACAAGAGCCAATACTTCAATTTGAATCAAAAATCTTAATTTTTGTTAGAAAATGTCTAATGGCGGTTTTCCTAGTCCATGTCTCATTTCAGTGTTTATAGGTCTTTTTTATCACCCGGAGAGCAAAAAATTGACCTGCCAAATATAGTAAAGTGTAAAGTGACTGACCCGATCTTTTTTTTTTTTATATAGAAAACTGGTCATAACAAAGGAGTAATATGCTTTTTTATCCAATAATAATTAATTGATGTGTAACTTATTACTGCTGTGACATGCAAGTTTCATACAGGAATCAGGAACCCAGAAATACATGTTTCTTATTAGCTGATTCAAAAGTTGATTTTTTTGGATTATTTATATCGATGCTGATATTTGTCCGGTGTTGACATGACTTATATGACTTGTCATATTAAAATATCATACGATAATGTCATATTAAAATATCATACGAAAATGTCATATTAAAATATCATATGCCATTAAAATATCATACGAAAGTGCCATATTAAAATGTCATAGATAATGTAATAATATGACAAAATGATTTTATATCGTATAACATGTCATATGACATTATTATATAGTCATTACATCGTATCCGGAAATCCTTCCTCTTATTATAAAATTATTGTCCATCACGAGTGTTTTATTAATCATTTTTGATCATATGAAAATAGGATATGCATTCTTGATTATTTCGAATTACACCAATGACAACAAATTGAATATCATGACTATGGAAGAAAATCTCATGTTTCGAGGATGTAGATCAGCATCACGATGACTATAAAGCTATATAGAAATTTTATATAAGTTACATAGAAATTCACATAAATTATATAAAATATACATAGATCTATAAATCCAATGTAGACTTACATAGTTATAATTTATATGTAAATATAATTATAAAAATATTTATTTAACAGTTATCTAAAATTTAAAAATATACGTGGGTTGGATGAAAAGTTTTGTCAGTAGATTAATATCTAATCTCTTGATCATTTTTAAAGATACAGTTTTAACCTTTATATAATATAAATATAGTGGTAATAATAAATTTGTAAAAAAAATTTCAAGTATTTTTATTAGATAGTTTTTAAAATATTGAAATTTTAATTTATTATATAAAAAATATTGCAAATTTTTTTATAAAAATTAATTAAACTTTATCTTAAGTATATATATAAAAAAAAATTAAATATTTAATTAATTTTTATAAAAATTTAACTAATACTAAAATCAGTTATGTAGTTTCTAAATATATAATTTATTTATAAATTAATATATTAAAAATTTAAAAATTTTATAATTTAAAATTTTTCTTTGTTTAATTATATTTTGCAAAGCAATATAGGTTTTAATTTTTTAATATTTGTATAAATTTTATAAATAATAATAATAATTTTGCAATAATTTTTTTTTATAACCATTCTATTTTCAAATAAAATTATTAAATTTATTTAAAACAACAAAAAATTAAAAATTGTTATATAGATAAATTTATTACTAAATTTAGTAAATAAATTACTACAGTAGCCTACCATATTATTGTGGACACTTTTCAAAATTTATATAGAGCTAAATATATAAGGTATCAAGCTAAAAATTAAATTATATATTCTTTAAATCTATACCTTTTAAATAAAAAAAAATTTTAAAAAATTTTATGCTACAGTTTTTAAAATAATTAAGTTTAAGTAAATTTTTAAATTTTTGTATTTGACCAGTTTTCTAAATTTTAATATAGTTTCATAATAAACAGAATTACTAAATATAGTAATAGATAAACTTAAATTTTTTATTAATAAACTAGCAATTTGTTTAAATAAATTTATTTAGTAAAACAAAATGTACATATCTTTAAAATTTTATAATTTTTCAAAAAAATTTTAGTCAATTACTATATATAGTAATAAAATTACTATATTTGGAGGTTAGCTAAAGCGGAGCGAGTTTTGATTGTCTACATGCATGATGTCGATCAGTGAATGATTATCTACATTTACAACCAAAATTTGGTATTTTTTATATCTTTTAGCAAAGATTTCTCAACAGCTATGTAATTAAACTTAATAAAAATTTTTTTCAATTCTACAAGCTTGCAGAATTGGAATAAAAAAAGATTCATTGGGTTGACCTGGTAGTTATTGAGAAACATTTGTTTAAAGTTTAAAAAAAATCATCAAAATCTTAAGAGAAATAGATATAGCTATGATCGTTTTTTAAAATTTAAAAAAAAAAATTTCTCGATGATTACTGAACAAATTCAATGAAAATTTTTTTATTTTAATTCCAAGCCTATAGAATTAAAGCAAAAGAATATATCAAACTTGGATTTGTAGTTGTTGAGAAATATTGATTAAAACTTTAAAAAATTTTAGTCACAACTTCTCTTTTATAGGTGCTAAAATTTAACGAAGATTACTCAACACATATTAAACAATTAAAATCAATATTTTTTATTTTAATTCTATGAGATTATAGAATTAAATAAAAAAAAAATTTTGATCGAATTTTATCAGTTATATGCAAGTAATCTTGTTTAAAATTGAAGCATCCGTTAAAGAAAAATATACCTCAACAACTACCAATCCAAATTCGATTATTTTTATTGTTTTAATTCTACAATTTTGTTGAATTATAATAAAAAATTGGAATAATTGTTTTGTAACCATAAGTTACAGTAACCAGAGTCCATAACTAAGCCCAAATAGTATAGTTAGGGTTAGGGTTAGGGTTAGTATAATATTAAAGTTAGAGTTAGAGTAAGGGTTAGGTTGTGATTGGTTAGAGTTAGGGTTAGGGTTAGGGTTAGGGTTAGGGTTACTACAAAATCGCAAGAGAAGCATTTTTTGTTAGTAACACAACAGGGGTTACCCTAGTAAAATTTTGAGTTATTAACAATTTTATAAAATGCGGTTACAGTAGCCATGGCTACAAATTTATTACTCCTAAAAAATTTCTATTAGAAATTTTTATTTAAATTTTAAAAAACATGATCGTAACCATATGGGGTCTTTGCTAAAAAAAACCACAGTTAGAGACTATTTAGTCTTTGACAATAAAATTTGAAATTGCTAGCTATCTATTAATCCAATTTGAATAAACTTTTTTTATTTTATAAAGCTTAAATAGCTTTATAAAATAAAAAAAGTTTATTCAAATTGAATTAATAGATAGCTAGCAATTTCAAATTTTATTGTCAAAGTCTTAACTGTGGTTTTCCTAGCAAAGATCCCATATATCTGTATTTCTCTTAAGATTTCGATGATTTTTTATAAACTTTAAACAAACGTTTCTCAATAACTACCTAGCCAAACTCAATAAACTTTTTTTATTTCAATTCTGCAAGCTTGTAGAATTGAAAAAAAATTTTATTAAGTTTAATTATATAGCTGTCGAGAAACCTTTGCTAAAAGATATAAAAAATACCAAATTTTGTTCGTAAATGTAGATAGCCAGTTACTGATCGACATCATGCATGTAGACAATCAAAACTCGCTCCGCTTTAGCTGACCTCTATATTTGGTAATTGATATAATTTTGAATTAAAAATTGCATTTTTATATTTAGAAATAATAACTACATTAAATTTTTATAAAATTTTGAAAAATTTTGGCATTATATGTAACTGAATAATTTTTGCTTATTTTTGAAGTTCAATTAGCTTAATAAAAAATTAATTTTTACTATGCAGTTATTTTTTTAATTAATTTTGTACAACAATAAAAACCGGTCAAACATAAAAATCTAAAATTTTACTTAAATTTAATTATTTTAAAAACTGTAGCATAAAATTTTTTAAACTTTTTTTTATTTAAAAGGTATAGATTTAAAGAATTTATAATTTAATTTTTAGCTTAATATCTTATATATTTAGCTCTGTATAAATTTTTAAAAAGTGTCCACAATAATATGGTAGGCCACTGTATATATAGTAAAATATTTAATTTATTAAAATTACTTCAAATAATTATAAATAAAATTTATTTAAATTTTAATTATATTATTTTGATTATATAATTTTTTTTATTATATAAAATTTTTAACATAAATTACTTAATTTAAATTTTTATAATAATAATTTTTAATTAATCAAATTAATAAATTTAAAAACCAATTTTTTAACAACTATCTAATTAAAATTAACTAAATTTTTTTTTACTTTTTTTTTTTCACTTAGGCAGTTTTGGCAGTATTTTATTAATTGGTAATCCGCAAGTCAACCAGAGAGTGGTCATAGTGAAACGTGACACAGATTACTTATAGAAATTAGGGTTTTGCGAATGTGGAGTGCGCACATCTAAAACTTTTTTTTATACTAAGTTAATCACTCTTCTGACTTAAGAGACTATTGTAGAGCTCATCAAGACGCATCTAATGGTGGGTAGAGCGTCAAAATCGGCCAGGTGGGTGCTGAGATAACTTTAAAAAACGTTTCTTTTACTATGTAAATTTCTTTGCAAACAATAGTATTGTTTGTAAAGAAATTTACATAGTAAAAGAAACGTTTTTTAAAGATATCTCAGCACCCACCTGGCCGATTTTGATGCTCTACCCACCATTAGATGCGTCTTGACGAGCTCTACAAAAGTCTCTTAAGTCAGAAGAGTGATTAACTTAGTATAAAAAAAGTTTTAGATGTGAGCACTCCACATTCACAAAACCCTAATTTCTATAAGTAATCTGTGTCACGTTTCACTATGACCACTCTCTGGTTGACTCGCGGATCACCAATTAAGATTCTAAGTATATTGCTACATAATAAACTTGTTTACTTCTAATTTGCAAATCTGATATTACCTGGCTGCCTTAACGGTGCCCAAGCACAACCTGCCGCACTAATTTGAAGACGAATCTAAAAACTAGAGGCTATGTTAAACTAGCCTAAGTGCCACACCAAAATGGCTTCTTCTCTCTTTCATATTCCTTTAACTAACAAGGAATTTACTAAGGACAAATAAGGAGAGGGGTAAACAAAAAAAATCAAAGCCAAGAAAACGAGAATACAAAAAGAAAAAAAACAAAAATGAAAAATGGAAGAGGAAAACAAAAAAGAAAAAAACCACATAGTATAGCACGAAGGCTAGTCTAACAAAAAAAGAAACAAAAACTAATGAAAATAAAAAAGAAATACACTATTATAACCTGTGGTAGATTGAATAAAAATTATATAACAACTGCAACTATTGTATATTTCTACTATAAAGCAATGCTTTAACTAATATCTTCTGACTATATGTCCAACCTTGGATATCCCTAAACCATCCGACTGGAGCAACCTCGTATAGAGTAGCACCGAAACTGTATTCGTAAACAAACACGTCACGTGGTTGCATTCTACTGAGTCCGTCTGAATTTGGAAAATAAACACTGCCTATCATTTGGAGGGGGTAAGCCAAATAGCCACTTTTTGTCAAAAAAAAATGGCAGAAAGGTGAGAGGAGTATTAGAAAATTTCCACTTGTAGTTTTTAAGCGAGAGTATGTTCTTCTTTAACAGAAAACTCGGCATTTCCTTATTCTACCCTTTTGGGAGCTAACCCTGGTACTAGATTTTTCGGTAAGTAATAAACTTTAAGCCTGACGGCAGGCAGTCTATGAACTTTGCCTTTAAACGACAAGTGCCGTCCCAGCGGTAAGTGATGAACTCTGAAGCTACTAGCAGATAATCTATGACCTCTATCCCTAAATAATAGATGCCGTCTTACAGGATTTCTCAAAAGTCACCGGCTTATTTTAGTTTTTAAGTAAAAAAGTTTTTAGAAATTATATGTACAAGTGATCGTTAGAAAGAGTTGATTTTTTTTTACAAATTCATTATAACTACTATATTAATATATATAAAATTTAAAACTGTATATTTAAAAATGATCAAGATATTTATCTACTAACAAAACTTACCATTCTACCCATATAACAATGTGTTTAATAGCCAAATACAGTTAAAATAAAAATAAAAGATATAATTATTGTTGGGGTTAGAGTTAGATTTGGAGTTAAAGTAAAATTACAAGGAGAGTATTTTAGTAGTAATACAACAGGATTGTCCTATAAACCTGAAACTAAACTGAACTTAGGTCAAGTTCAGGTTCAGATTCAATATTGACCTGAATCTGAACTTGAACTTTTTTAAAATATGTTCATGTTCAGTTTAGTATTGAACTTTTAAAGCTAGTTTAGGTTCAGTTCAGTTTCATTTCAAAAGTTTATAAACATGTTTAGGTTCAATCTAGCATAGAGTTAATACCTCTAACTGGATATATTTTTTATATCTGGATTAATCCAGTTTTATCATAGTATAAATCCAGATTTAAAATTAAATCTAGATTTATTTATTTATTTTTTTTTTAATGTCAAAGTTCCCACTTTGGGTAGATGTGTTTATTTAATCAAGCCTGTGAATCAAGGACACCTCTTTGGGCACCCGACATTTGTTACATGGATGAGGATACAACTAGCCACACATACAACTTTTGGTTATCTAATTTAAGTAGTCCACCCGAAGGTTCTACACTAGCTGCCATACCTGCAACCCAACTAGGGGATTGCCTATTTAAACCCTCTGGTCCAAGCTCCTCCTGCCAATCCTACTTGTATCAAATCTGGATTTATTTAAATCTGGCTTTATTTATATCTGGATATAAAAACACTATGTTACATTATATAACAATCAATGACCAAGCCTCAAAACTCAATCATGACCTAAGCCGTGACCCACAGACCCATGACTTTCAAGCCTTTGAAGATCAAATCGTGACCCAAGCCCATGATCCACGGACCCGTGACTCAAGATCAAGAACTCAAGAATGAGACCTTTTCTGACACATGAAGCATGAAGTCATACATTAGTAATTAGTATATTAGTAGTAGCAAATATGTAGTCATAGTTGGTTACGTTGTAGTAACAGGCATAAAATATGTAATTATAAATAAATAAATGTTAGTAATTGTTCTAACAATAGTTATAAAGAGAATTGAGTATAAAAGAGTGATACAAACCTTGGTATACTCAGTCTGTTCAACGAAATAAACTTCACTTCGCTTTGTAATTTACCTTGTACATGTTATCCAGTTCAAGTCTTGATACATTATATTACATGATATAGTATATATCCAGATATATAAATCTGAATAGAGGTGTTAACTCTAATCTAGCATTCATATGAGCTAGTGCTCCTAGGTTTTGGTTCAGGTTTGGTCTGGTCTAGAGTTCAAACCAGACTCAAACTCTAAATTTTACAATTTCAAATTTCATACTAAACTCAAATTTAATTATAAGTTTGGTCTGGATCTGGTTCAAAGTTTGCAAACTAGTTTGAGTTTAAATATACATATATGTATTTTTGAATACTGAACAAGTTTACTTAGAGCAAAAAGTATAAATCAATTAGTAAAATTTAGAGAATTATAGTATTTTGTATAATTTTATTAATAAAACTATTAAAAATGGTTACGCGGAGAAACAGTGTTATGATGGCCAGACTCAACGTACCGAGCAGGCTACTGTATCCTG
This sequence comes from Gigaspora rosea, assembly GCA_003550325.1. Classification (NCBI taxonomy): domain Eukaryota; kingdom Fungi; phylum Glomeromycota; class Glomeromycetes; order Diversisporales; family Gigasporaceae; genus Gigaspora; species Gigaspora rosea. The sequence continues at coordinate 318 of QKWP01001181.1, read as the reverse complement.
CGCAGCTGTGAGAACCGAGCTTAAAACAGCGAGCGTATCTACAGAAGAACAAACTTTTGCTTCAGATCCCAAGTCACCATCTCACTCTGAGGCAGAATCTATACTTACAAATCAACTTTCTTACTCAATACCCTGTTACAACAAATTCTTACAATTCTACAACCTACCTACTCTTGACTCATCACAAACTATAGAATCATTTCTAACTTATATACAAGAAAACCATCCATCATACTATTCACCAAAATTCATCAAAATCTCAATCTACACTGATAAATCCTTGGACTATAAAGAGGCACATATATATGTACCTTGTGA
>QKWP01001180.1:66707-150158 GCA_003550325.1 Gigaspora rosea | reverse complement strand
GAATTTAATCGAATTGTATTTAAACCCTATCATTTTTTATAATACATTTCATTCCGCTTCTTTGTTTTCTATTATCTTCGCTTTGACTACTACTTTTGTTTTGAGCTATAATCTTCGTTTCACTCTCTTTTCCTAAATACTTCAAAGTGAAAAAAAATAAAAAAAAATATATTTCTCAGAAGTGTTGGTGTTCTTGCAAAACATCAGAGAAATCTAGTTCAATCACGCTTTTTTACAGGTTTTCATATATTTCCACGGTTTCGCAATTTATTATAAAATTTTATATTTTTTATTTATTATTATATTTTAATTATATTTAAAAATTTTTAAACAATATTACATATTTTATTATATATTATATTTTAATTATTATATATTCTTTATAGTATTATTTTTATATTATTACATTATTACATATTATTTTAAATACTTTCTCACTATATCGCATCTAATTCTATTACTATATACAAAAAACTAGCCCTATACACTTATTTTCGTTCACCCCATAGTTAGCTATTATCTTCGCTTCTTCAACCGCCTCATTAATCTCTTTTTGATCCAGATATATACTATATTCTAGCAAAGCTTTGGAGGCACCCTTTACTTTTGGCTATAACGACGTTTCGCTCTCTTTTCTAAATATTCTTGCAAAGGCCAGAGAAAGTGCCAGGAAAGTCACAAAGTGTCAAAGAAGTCAGGAATAAATAAAATAAATTAAAAATTAAAAAAATAAGTAAAAAAAAAAAATTGAAAAAATATAAATAAATCCCATATTTTCATTTTTCTGAAGTAAGAGTTCACGTTCTTGCAAATTCAGAAATTGCGAAAGGTTCTTACAAAATGCCAAAAAAGTCGTGAAGTGCCAAAAAAGTCTGAGTTGGTTTTCTTGCAAAGTGCCAGAAAGTAAGGGTCTGTTCTCGCAAAGCACCGAAATAAAATAAATTAATAAAAAAAATTTTAAAAATAAGCCAAAAAAAACAAAAACAAAAAACACGAAACGAAAAAATAAATAAAGCGAAACCTTGCAAAAACTTGCAAAAACTTACATGATCTTTATAATTTGTCTGCACGTATTTATCTATAGCAGACTTTAACTGAATCACATTGGGATAGATCGCTATTTGGATAATTTCTTTTGCAAAAACGTGTGAAAACTTGCAAAAATTTGTGCCCATTTCTTTAAAGAAGCTTTCCTGAAAATTTAGAAATTGCTGGTGAAATCAGTTGTTCTTGAGTTTCGGAAGTCGTATTTGGAATGCGCAAGGTTTCAAAAGTTTTTGTTTTTCTTGTAAAGTGCCGAAATAAAAATAAAATAAAAAAATTAAAAAATAAATAAATAAAAAAAATTTTAAAAAAACAAATAAAAACAAAAAAAACGAACCGAAAACAAAAAATGAAACGAAAATAAAAAACAAAATAAAAACAAAAAAAGTGAAAAAAAAACAAAATAGAAGATTAAACAAAAGATTTAATCTGATCTTGTAATACAGAATTTGAACATCATTGAGCTATTTCGAACTATTTCGAAAAGTCTGTCTAATGCGCGATCCAGGTCACAGATCTACTGATCCTGCTTGGTTTCCTAGTCCTGAAATATTTTGAAAGAGGATCGAAATATTTCGTAACATATTTCGAAATATTTCGAAATTACTTTCGTAATATTTCGAAAATTTGATATTTCGAAATATTTCGAAATATATTACGTAATATTTTGCTTATATTACGGTTCGTAAGATCTTACGTAAGATTACACTATTATAAATTTGCTGATGATTGTGGCTAGCTGAGGTGTGAAGCATTATATGATTTTCTTTTTTTTAATTTATTATTTTTTAATTTATTTTTTTTAATTTATTTTTTTAATTTTTTTTTAAATATATTTTTTATTTTAACATTTTTTATGGATTTTATAATTTATCGCCGTAGCGAAATGTCATCAGAAAATAGCAACTCAGGTTAAGAGATAAAATTTAATGTCGCTTTTTTTTAAAGTTAGCTTTTAGTGTAACTATGCAATTTTGAATTTGTAATACTGTAATAAACAAGTACAATTAGTAATTATTATAAAGCAAGCGGCAAAAATTCGTTTGCTATTAAATACCTGCTAAGCACATAAACCTCCATAACAAAAAAAATCATCGAATTCTATCACAGAAAGTTTATCTACCTGTTTTCTACTTATTTAATATTAAAGATCAAATGTAAATTTTAAATCATATTTAAGTAATTGTAAGCGGAAGTTATTTAAGATTTTAACGTTAACATAAAATTATTTTTTAAAATTTATTTATAAAAGATGAATTTTGAAAATATTAAAAATATATTTGCCTAGATAATTCTGCATCAAACGAATTAGTGCCCATCATGGCTTAAGCATAACTCAAATTTTACTTTCTGTACATAAGAAGTTACGCCATTACTACATATTAACAAATGTAAATTAGTAATAATATATTTAATATATGAGTATAAAATACAAGCCACTTATCTATTACATCTTTTATTTCAATTTTCTTACTTTTTTTACCTCCAATTTGCTTATAAAATAATCTCCATCTTTGATTGTAAATATTATCAGTTATTGTTATGTCGAATACATTACTAATCTGCTCACTAGAAAACCAAAATACTTGTGAAAAGTGTGGTGAAAAAGGCATAATATACTAACTTGTAATTGAAGACACAAACAGAAAGAATTAATTTACTCATATAAATGCTGCCTTTATGCTATACGTTTAAAAAAAAAAATTATATTAAAATGTTTGCTAATTCAATGTAATGATCTTTTTTTTTTAAAAAAAAAAAGAATATTAAATAATAACACAAATGCTTTTATGAATAAAAGTTGATAACTGTATATATATTATTTCTTTAACCATGTGCGGCGAGTGATTACATTGGGCCCGTATTTTAAATATCAAATTAGGCCTTAATAAATAAATAAATGCAAGTGACGTAACTCAATATTAATAAACTTTGACAGGTTCCTTAACCTGGGTCACCCAAATTTTGACCTATGACCTGCATAACCTGTGGTATTTTCTAACCCATACGGGTCAATCCGACCTGGGTAACTGCACTAATTATTGAAATTACAAATACTATATCAACCAATAGTAAAAATATGCTTTTTAGACCTAAATATCAGTGGCTAGTAAATAGAGATACATGTATGAAAAGACAAAAATAATGGTAAAAGCTATGTGATGATAATTATTGGCTATTAATTTTTGAACTTCCCTATTTTTTTTTGATCATAAAAGCATTTAGTTCGAGAAGTAAAATATCATTGTCAAAATAAAAAAATAGAAAAATAAAAAAATAAAAAATAAAAAAAAAACAAAGCACTATTAAACAAAAAAAAAAAAAACATTTTATAAAAATTACACTAGTATCTCTGAAATTTGAACAAAAAATAGTGCAAAAGCTTGCTGGCTGGTATAATTATTGTTTTAATGATTGCTAATAATGCTTAGTTGCTACGATAAATCAAAATAAACTTTAATTAGTGCTTGTGCAATAGGTTTTCTAAAACGAGTATTGTTGAGCGCAACCCAAAATTCTGACGTTGAATTTATTACCTTGTTAGACTTGGCTTTTGAAAAATCTGATCAATGGCATATTTAAAGGTACATATATGACTAATTATCTATTATACATCACGAATCAGATTTTCAAGTCCCAAGTTTAGTAAAGTAATAAATTTAAAGTCATAGGTTTTGTTTTCTTTGGGGAATTAACATAAGTAAAACTTCTCCAAACATTAAGTTTTGTGCATATTATTTAATGACTGCAGTAAAAAGCTTTATACTTATTCTATTAATTTATTATTTGAAAAGATAAATACATTTCAATTTCAATTTTTGTTATTTTTGTTTGTTTATCAAAATGTGTGAATGCACGTGAGGAGGGGGAAGCGTGAGGAAAAGATCGGGCACAGAAAAAAAAGAAAAGATCAGACACAGAGGAAAAAAGAGTAGGAAACAGAAAGCCATAGCAAAAGCATAGCCACAGTTTCCAACCAATAACATTCATGCAGATCGTCACGTTACTGCAAAAGTGTCTAGATCCCTGGTGAGATAGTACCAAATCAATCTTAACCAAATACAGTATTGTATATCAATTTGCATGTAAGAATCTGATTTAATGTATCAGAAATGAATTTTTCTTTGTTTTTTTTTAATTGATAATCCGCCTTTCAACTGGAGAATGGTGAAATATGCCGTGCTTCCATCTAAAAGTTTTTTCTTACTAAGTTAACGATACATGTCCACTAATTGAAAGTTGTAGAGCTCGTCGAGACGCACCTAACGGTAGTTAGACCATTCAAATCGGCCCAGTGGATGACGAGATATTGTCAAAAAACAATTGACCGACTATATAAAAATCTGTGACGGAATTACATGGGCGGTCAAAAGTAGAAACCAAGGAAATTGGATGATCACGAGTTTTGAGATAATTGGCAAAACATATTTTGTTACACAAAAACAAAACAAACCTAAAAATAACAATTCCGGATTATAAACCTGTTTGTTATTCAACTGATTGGCTAATTTTTATAGATCTACCAATAAAAATTGTGTGATGTTAGATGTTGATCTATTTTTAGATTTTGCCGTTTTACTGTTTAAAAGTTTTTAAATGACTATAACTTCAAAATTTACTAATTAATTATATTTTTGTTATTAAATAAAAAAGATTTAGCTTTAAAAATATATTTGATTAATCCAAAAGCTCATTTTTTAAAAAAAGGACAAATTCCTTGGTTTCTACTTTTGACCGCCCACATATAAAAATCACTATAGGCAAAATGTGGAGCGCATCCATCTAAAACTTTTTTTCTTACTAAGTTAACGATACATGCCCACTAATTGAAAGTTGTAAAGCTCATCGAGACGTATCTAACGGTGGTTAGATCATCCAAATCAGCCAAGTGGATGGCGAGATATCGTCAAAAAATGATTGACTGACTATATAAAATCTTTATGTAAACAAATATTGTTTACATAGTTACATAGAGATTTTATATAGTCGGACAATCGTTTTTCAACAATTTCTCGCCATACACTAGGCCGATTTGGATGATCTAACTACCATTAGATGCGTCTCAACGAGCTCTACAACTTTCAATTAGTGGATATGTATCGTTAACTTAGTAAAAAAAAGTTTTAGATGGATGCGCTCCACATTTCACCTATAGTGATTTTCATATGTAATTTCCGTCACAGATTTTTCTATAGTCGGCCAATCGTTTTTGATGATATCTTGCCATCTACTGAACCGATTTGGATGATCTAACTACCATTAGGTGCGTCTCAATGAGCTCTACAACTTTCAATTAGTGGACATGTATCGTTAACTTAGTAAGAAAAAACATTTAGATGAAGGAACACTACATTTCACCATTCTCTAGTTGAAGACGGATTATCAATTAAGCTATTCATTTCTGGGGGTAGAACCAGGTCGCAAATAAAGTATTTTACCTAACAATTCCATTAGACATAGAATATGCACCAATTTATTAATTAAATATATAAAAAAAATGGGTTTGAAAAAAAAAATCCGAGTGGCCAGATCAAAAATTTTATTTATGTTATGTAAACCAAGAAATTTATTTTGTATGGTCTTATATTCACATTTTTTACTAAAAAACAGGGTCTGTTAAATGCAGAGCTTCAATCTTTAAATTACTGGGAAACTAGAACTGTTGAGGTCCAAAACCTTAATATCTAGGTTTTAATTTATAGCTTTTCTTTAAAATTATAAAAAATACATTTATTGTCACAGATGATGGTAAAATTTGGTTCTATTTCATATATAATTTTTAAAATTTTTAGGGACTTTTTTGTCAGCTTTTTTTTTGTAATTGAGCTATATTTGGGGTTAAAGTTTTAATAAAAAAAAGTATAAATGGATTTTGGTAATGCTTATATTTTCAAATTGAGACCCCAAGTTTTGTTCTTATCTGATTTTATAATCATTTGCGATATGATCACATGCCACAAAGCAGCATGTGTAGCCAATTATTTGTCAAATTACCGTATTTGCCAATTTGTGAATTATTTTTTCATAATAATTATAACAAATTATAATTAAAATTAGATAATAATTATCATAATGAAATTTGAACTTATTTTATATCTGATTTTTACAATTTTTTTGCCTTTTTTGTTAGATTTTTTTATAGTTAAGTTAGAGTTTAAGGGTAGAATTGTTAGGAAAAGAATATAGATAGATTTTGGTAGTGCTTATATTTTTAAATCGATATTATAATCTGCAACAATAATTACTGAATTAAGATGTAATCTGAAGGATCATGTATAAGTATTATGCAAAAAAGAGCAGCTGTTTAACTTAATATACTTGCTTGAAGGGGTCTAGAGGCTGCCATATTAAGTTTCACTACCAGATATAAAAGTAATTAGTGCTTTATATTCAATAACGGTATTATCCAATATTCTATAAAGATTGGACTTTCCAAATGACTAGGTTGTTTGGCAATTGTTTTTAATATAAAAAAGAACTTTAGTTATTTTGTAAGCCCTATTATAGTAGGATACAGATAAGATTTATTATTCAATTCATTAATAAATTTATTATTTTTTTTATTATTATAATATAAAAAAGTTTATTCAAAAATCTCAGCCTATGAATCATGATCATAAATTGCCATTATTGGCAAATACAGTAATTTGCCAAATGATTTGCTACACGTGCTCATTTGCTATTTTCCAATAATACAGCAGTATTTAAATTTTTATTATTTAACATTTTTCATTATAGTCATTACAGTTCTATAGTATGGGACACTTAGAGATAGAAATGTCCCATTTTGAAATTTAAATTTTAATAATTTTAAAATTATTCAAATGATTAATTTTTTGATATTTTATAATTTCCTAAATTTTGATTGGTTGTATTTTTTGTAATTTGATTGGTTACTTAAAAAAATGTATGACAAAAAAATAATTATATAAATTTATATTATTACAACTTAAATTACAAGTCAATATTTATTATTAAAATATATTTTAAATTATTGTTTTATAAACACCTATTCTTTATATCCAATAAAAAAAAAAAAATTTTTTTTATATGTTCCATTTTGGATCTTTCATATAAAAACACAGAATTTTAAACTCTAATAACTTGATAACAAATAATTTTTTTAAAAAAATTAAAGCAACTATTTTGTAGTAAATTGATTTAGCTTTAAAACAGTAGCTTTCTTTTTTTTGTATCTTTTCTGTATCATAAGTTATTAGCTTTTAAAAATTAGCTATTTTTATTGTCATCTCTAAGTGTCCTGCACTGTAGTAAAACTCGTCAACCATATTGACAAATTCAGAAAATTTTCAATTAATAACATAAAAATTACTAACTTTTAAAAAATATAAACATTATTACCTAGTTTATAGGAAGGTTTGAAAATTTCAAAATCTACTTGTATAAATAGCTCGTATATAAATGATTTGACTTGCCTATATATTCAGTCGCTTCATTTTTCAAATCTTTAAAAAAAAATGGTTCAGTGTATTAGCTAATTCTCCAGCAGTCGGTCGGCTTTGAGATTCTGCGTTTAAGCATTTATTCATCAAATCTTAGCTTAATTTCAATTGATTTCCAGAATTCAGAAAAGTTTGCAACTTTAACATCATCCCATATATATAGAAGAACCTGTTAAATAAATCTAAGCAAGCAACTAATTGCATCATTGGTCCTTGCTGGTACAGAATATTAAACCAACTATACAGTTTATCATTACAGCATTATTGAATGAACTCTACAACACTTATAATACCTCCTACAACATCATTAATTCTGACTGGTACAGCATGTTAATACCAACTATGCCTCCTCAACTAAATCAGTTATTAATATGGCACTATTGAATGAACTCTACAATACTTATAATACCTCCTATAGCATCACTAATTCTGACCGGTACAGCATGTTAATACCAACTACGCCTCCTCATTTATAGTTGGTGGTAGAATTACTGAATTATGGCAATTACGGATGGTAGAATTAATTACGGCATAGCATTTAATTGCCATAAAAATTATATGCCCGTAATATCGTAATGCTATTCCGTAATGCCGAAAAAACACAATATTGTAATAATGCGATACCCGTGACTACAGTATAATATTAATTAAGTAACTATGTGCTGGAAACTAATGAATATGTTGTTATTAGCCATAAAAGCATTTCATTTACATTAATTAATCGTAAGTATAAAAGTTATTTAAAGTGTATTCTGCATTAGAATACAATAGTTATAATAAATTTTAAAACACATAAGTATATATGTAGCCTTATATAAGCTATAAATGCTGTTAACAATGGTGTTATTTCCGATCAATTAACACTCTAAAGACGTATGACTTATAGACTAGTCTAATTGGCCAAAAAAAATAAATTACGACATTTAAGTCAAAATAAAACCTAGACTACAAACCCTTTTTTTCATAATCATTGCATGTACTAAATCAATGAAGTAATTTGAAAAAAATATTTAATAGTATATTATTTAAAAGAAACCATAATGCAGTACAGCATTTTAACAAACGGTATTATATTTTTGCATTACGGCATTACAGCTTTACGGCTCACAGCAATTACGGCAAAAAATACGACAATGCCGTAACCGTATTAATTTATAAAATTAATTCTACCACTAACTCTAAATCAGCTATGCAGGTTTATCATACGGCATTATTGAATGAACTTTGCAACACTTATAATGCCTCCTCCATATCACTAATTCTGGCCGGTACAGCTATGTTATACCTCCTCAATTAAATACTAGTTATTAAATACCAACACAAAAATTACTTACTTTAAAAGAAATCTAGCAAATTTTTTTTTTTTACTTCATTTTTTGCGTATGAGTAAAGATTCCTTGACTTTCTTCTGAATAAAGTCCTTTCTTTATCTTTGCAATTATTTAAAAAAAAAAAGCTGTTGTTTTATAATTCATAATATAATTAAGGATTGATATTTTAATAAAACAGAGTTTTTTTTTTGATATCTAGAAACGTTTTATATATCTTTGTATACTTAGTAGGGCCGTGAAAGACGCACCAATCAGATATCTTCTAATAATTTCACTTTTTTTTTTTTTTTAAAAAAAAAGTGAACAGGGACCTAGCAAATTATGTTTTCGATATCAGCAAATTATTTATTTATTGCACTAAAAATTTTATTTTTATAATTTTTACATGAACCGTTAAAAGTATAAAATATTCAACATTTTTAATGGTTCTTGATTCAAATTCTGTCTTATCATCTAAGATGATTATTTGATAACCGAATATTATAGTCACCACTATAGTGAAAGAATCGGCACATTAGCTTATTACTGTCCTTACAAAATCTTCCTTAAATTCTAATTTTCGACTGTCTAATGAAACTCACTTTGGTCCCATAATGATAATATGATTTGAAAAAAATAAACTTTTTTATATTACTGTATTATTTTATTATAGTAATTTATTATACTTTGCTGAACTGAATATTATTAATGATTTTATTACATATATTAAAAAAATGTCATCATAATTAATTTAATACGCTCAAAAAAATATTTGATGCTGTAATCGAAGAAGTAACCCACATGCTTTTTGCGATTTGTTTCAATTAAAAGTAAACCACATGATTTTTGCGATTTATTTCGATCACAGCAAATCAAAATCCACACATCCCTGTAAAATTCTTACCCTGGTCAAAAAATGGTGCCCGAAACAAACCTTTCTATACATGTGGTCGTAATTACGTCAACTATTTGAATTAATTACGACATAATTATACGTGTGGCTGAAACTATTTCAGCTTATCTGAAACTAGTTACGACATAATCCATTGTCACAAACTGATATGTACATGTATAGACATAATACCGTAATGGTTTTAAAAAAAACAATAACAATAAGCCGAAATAATTTCGATTACACAGTATAGAGTATCAGGATCTAGTTCTAAAAAAGTAAAGGCCGCGCAATTTTTCTATAGTACCCTATAGGTACTTTACAGTATTTTTGAGTACTGTGAAGTACTATAATATCTAGAATATGACCGAACAAAGTACTAAATGTCTAGAATATGGTCGAATAAAGTACTATAATCTAGAGTATAGCTGAATAAAGTATTATAATGTCTAGAGTATAGCCGAATAAAGTATTATATTTAAAATATAGATAAATAGATGCTTAAAAAAATAAATAAAATGAGATAAAATATATAAAATACCGTACAAGAAAATTTAGTGTTTGGTTTTATTTTAGTAACTATACTTACTGTATATTAATAAAATATATTGTGTATTAAGTTTTTTTTAAATAACATATAAAATTCGTACTGCATTCAAAAAAAGACAGCTGATTAAAATTCAATTAATTATAATTTTTTATAATCGAATACTAAATAGTGTCAAATTTTTATTTGGCATTTTTATGTTTATTAGTTATTGTTTTCGTACAAGATAATTTGCTTTCGCTCATAAATTCTAGTCAGTATAATTCTTCTAGAACCTAATTACTTCTAATTTATTAATACTGTTATCTTAAATATTTCATTGCAGCTTCGTATCTACTATTTTCAATACAAATTTTACAAATTAAGCTCTTTTTTCATTTTTTCAATCTGTAATTTTTTTAACTCTAACTCTGTTTCACGTTCTTTCAATGCAATTTCCTTTTCTTTAACTGCAAGCCTTCTTTCAGTTATTTCTATATCTTCCAAACTTTTAGTATGATCAGTTTCTTGAATATTGATTTGTTTTGTGGTTGTTTTTTGTTTTTTTGCTGATTTTGGTTTTGAAGTAGATACACGTTTTTTGTTAACTAAATTAATTAAATTTAATATTTAAAATTTATTAAATTAATAATAAAAAACTATTAAATTTAAATAATTACTTACTTTTTTTGATTTACTGAATGAATTGTTCTTGATACAATACCCCGATCAATGACTAGTACAAGAAATTCCTGAAACTTGATGTGTTTAATAGAATGAAATGTTCGTTTATCTTCTAAAAAACCTCTAAAAAATTATTAATAACTAATATAACAAAGTTAAACAAAATTATAATAAATAAAATTAAATATAAATACTTTTGAATTGCTTTGTAAAGATTCAAATTAATTCCATATCTATTGACTCTTGCATGACTACTTTCAGATACATTTGTATCATGTTAAGTTGAATACCATATATCAATTGGAATTTTAGAAAATACTGGGTTTAAAGAAGCAAGAACCCAATCATTCGAATAAAATTCAACCTAATCTATAAATTTAAAAATATTAATATTTTTTAAATTTTAAATTTAATGAATTAAATATTACCTTTTAAACTTTCATTTGAAGCTAATTTTAAATTTGAAAAAATTTCTTCAATTTTTGGTTTTGAATTAGCAGTAGAAATTTCAATCATTTGTTTTTTAATATCTTCACTTTGTCCACTATTATTAATATTTCTAATATATTTATTTATTAGTTTTATAAATAATAAATTAATTATAAATAAATAATAAAAAAAAATCAATTTACCTATAAAAATGTATTTTGCAACTTTTGAAAATATAAGTTAAATGTTCACTCCAAGTAAATTTTGGTTCTATATTAGCTAAAGCTAATCCTAAGCCTTTTGTTTGTCCTTGATCCAAGTCTCCAATTATACACTTCCATCCTTTATTATGTATATAATTAAAAAATGGCTGTTCATTTGTTAATAAATTAATATGATGCCATAGACTTGTAAAAATTTTGCAATATGCTTTAGCTGATATAGCATTAGTAAACACGTTCAAATGTAATGCCTAAAATTATATAATTTATTAGTTATGATAAATTATAATAAATAAAATTTAAAATAAAAATATAAAATTATTTACTTTGATTATAATCTTCACTATAATCATTAACTTCAAATTCATCAACATCACCATGTATCCTTTTAAATGCCAAAATTATCTGTACTTTTCCATGCAATTGCTTGCTCTTTGTTATACAAATAATTATAAATTTTCCATCATCAAATATACCTATAAATTAAATAATAAATTAATAAATTAATAAATAGATTATAAATTTTAAAAATGATTTATATATTACCAATTTCTTGCAAATATCCATCAAATTCTTTATTTCCATTTCGAAATTCTGTGACAATACCCAATAAACCTTGTCCATTTGGAAATTGCTTTTGCTGTACTTTACTAACAAAGATATCTTAAACTTATCTAAATTATTTAATGATGAATGAATTTCAGTAAAGAGTTCTTTACCAAAATAAGCTTTTTATAAATTGCTAGATATTAATTTTTTTGATGTAACTCTTTCAAATGTTTGTGCAGCTTCTTTAATCATACTCTCTAAATTTATTTTAATTCCAGAAGGAATATTAACTGGAGGAGGAGGATGTGTATGAATGCCTTTACATATTAAAACAACAAAAAGTGTTTTAATAATATCTACTGGAACTAATTTAATAAATTGAACATTACAATTCAATTTAATAATTTTTTCTTTTCGCTTAAGACCTTCTTTTGTTTGATGAAAATAAGCTATAATTTATTATATATTTTTTATTATTATTAATTAATAATATATAATTTAAAAATTCTATAAATAAAATTATAAAATACATAGACATTCTTTTTTTCTAGTATTAGTAGATAAAATTGTATGACAATTTTGTACAGGTTTATCTAAATCAATCTAAAAAAAAATTAATTTTAAAATTTAAAATAATTAAATAATAAAGCAATATTATTACTTATTAATGTTCCTTTAAATAATTTTCCAAGTATTTCAATATTAATTTCATTACTATTTAATTTGCTATGAATATGTCTTTGCCCAGGTCTCCAAGCAGTACAGCCAATAAAATAAGATGGTATATCATCATCGGATTTTTTTCCATAGCGACAAACTTGAGGTTTTCCAAAGCAATTATTAGAATTGTATGGACATTGAATATTAACAAATGCTAAATATTTTCTTTATTAATTAATTATAAATAAACTATATTAGAATTAATTAAATTTAAAATTTATTTAATACAGTAATATTAAAATTCTTACGCGTGTGTTTTAGCTTCAATTGATATCGGTGAATCTACAGGTTGATTTATTTTATAAAAATCTAAATCTTCATTTACTTTTGAATGTGTTGTATTTTTTAATTCATCTGATGTAAATTCACATATCTTCGCTCCAGTACAAATTCTAACAGATTTGTAAACTTTACATCCTAAAAATTCACATTCAACAACTTTTTTCCCACCTCCTTCACCAGTATTATATTGAATCTATATAATTAAAATTAGAATTAAATAAGCTCTATAATTATAGTATTTTTTAAATAACAACTTACATCAGAAAATGCTGAATTAAAGTCATCCCATTCTGAAATATTATAAATAGTTGCTATACCCTCTATAGATGTTGGAGGATATTCAATTGAAATTGGGGAATATCTAACTTCATTGACATGCAACTTTTTTGTAAAATAATTAAGAAATTTCATCAAATTCATCATCCTGATTTTCGATCTAAGAATATAAAATTTTTTGATTAAATAAAAAATTATATTTTTTAATAGTTATTTTCTCTAAATTTATTTGGCATTACATAAGTTATAATTCATTAATAATATATATATGTAATTAATCAATAATTAATTTAACCTTATGTAGAGCCAAATAATAATTGTAGAGAAATAACTACATAATATTAATGCTGTACTAACAATATCTATTTCCGGAATTTCATTATCAGAAAAATTTTCATTTGAATTAATTGTTGCACTTGTAGCATTAGTTGAAATATTCGATAAATTTGTGATTTCTAAAGAGGTAGTCGTTGAGTTTGTATCTTCAATTGAGTCAGTTGTTAAATCTATAAAATCATTATAAAGAGATGCCGAAAGATTGGATGTTTCTGATCTTAAGTTATATGAAACATTTTGAGATTGATTTGTTATAAAACTTGAATCGCTTAAAGATGAATCCGATCTATCCTTAGATGCTTTTTAAAAAGTAATATGAACGACACTAGTTTTTTTTATTTATTTAAATGATTTGTAATCATATACATTATGCGATAAAAATGTTAAAATATTATCAGATTTAAGTATATTTTGTATTAGACTTAATCCATTTGATTGATAGTGATTAAGTCCGGTACAAAATATAATTAAAGATCAGATACAGATACTAAGTTTTCTCTAGATGGTACTCATCATTAATTTAGCAAAAGTATTTTTTTTTTGCCAAATAGAACCGCTATAATAAAAACTTTAAGTATTCGATACTTGACAGTATAATTTTTTGCGAACTTTATTACTTAACAGTATAATTTTTTATATACTTTATTGAAAGTATAATTTTTCGCATACTCTATTACTTTACAGTATAATTATCTACATACAATAGTCTAGTGGTACTTTAGAGTACTGAAACAAATCGCACGGCACTTTGTTTTCAATAGGCACGGACACTCTATAAGTATATATTCAAATAATTTTAAATAATTTCGAAACTTTTCTGGCCCGTGATTACAACCCGGGTACTTAACTGATTCGTCTGACCCGGGTCAGAACAAATTTTGTCCCGTGACCTGTCAAGATTTTAACCAACATGATCCGGGTAATAACCCTAAATAAAACCGCCTACAAAAAAATTCCTTGCCATTTAAAATAAGCTCCTATTTAGGGGAGCTGCCGCAAAATTCTTGATTTTTGGAAATTAGTTTTTTAGCTACAAAAAAGGAAATTTTTAAGAAATAAGTTTGCATTATGGTGAAATTGGCTCAGGAATATTTTTCACTTAATGAGTATCTTCGGTTTTCATAGCAGAATTTGCGTAATTTTTGTCTAATTCCTTTTTTTTGTCGCGCATTTTTTGTTCGGCGTTTAAGATAAATAAAAAATCCCAGTTGAGACAACACGATTATGGATCAGGACGAATCAATTTGGAATACGACATATATATCGTATAAAGCATAATGTAAAGACCAAACAAAAAAATTTATCAAATCAAAAAATAATTTTAATTTTTATTTTAATTAAAGGATAATATCTTATTTTGCCATTTCTATTAATTCTATACAACTTTTCCACAAAATAATAATAGTTAGGCTCGATAAATTAAACAGATAGAATGGAAAAAAAGTGTATATGCTAATTTTTAATCCAACATACTATATATCAACAATACAAATCGTAATTATTTACAATATCGATCAGCTTTAACCTTTTCCCGACGATCCAATAATCTATAAAGAAAATATTTGTAATTAGATAACAAAAAAAAAAATAAATAAAGCTTAATACTGTTATGTAATAGGTTAAATATGAACTTACGCTTCAGAAAAGTTTCCTTCCTTCTTAGCCTTCCTTAATTCAGATATATCATCTTTAGTGGTCTTTATCCGACCACCACCCCAAGTTTGATATTTTTTTCTGTAAACATATTAAACATAGTAAACATAGGAAAAGATTTAAAAAAAAAAATAATTTAATTTTAGAGTAATCTTAAAAAATTATAAAGAAACAATAATACGTACATTTGTTCAATCTCAAATTCACTAATTGGTTTACTTTCTTTCTTAGTACTCTTTAATTTTTTACGAAACCTAGCTTGACATTTTACATGCCAAGTTTCACAAAATCCAATTGTTTCTACATCAGCTCTTAATTTATAACCACCATCAGCAATTTCATCAACACTTAAAAATTTGTCATAAGCATTTTGTAATGCAATTCCATCATTCTTTATAATTGGTCGCCATTCTTCTTGTGGACCAATAGCTTCTCTTTCAGCAGTAATTGCACCAAATTTATCGGAAGCAAGATATTTACCATTAAAAGTTTTTAATGATATAGTATCACTTCCTCCAGCGATTCTAGAACCCACAAAAACGAAAGAAACTTCATCGGGTTCACAAGTTGGAAGTTGTTTATCAAGTAAAGGACGAACACCAATGGAATGATCTTTCTCGGAACAGAAAAGGCATGATAAAGGTTCACTATTAAATATAAAAAATAAAGGACCAACTAGATCTTCTGGTGTTTCAACAGGCACCCAACCTGAAAGACAAAGGATTTTATTAATATTTTTTTGAAGAATAGTTTTACATATATAGAGTCAATATACTCTCTAAGTGCAGCTTTAGTCTCCTAAATGCAGCCTTTGTTTTTGTCCAAATTAGTTATATGTATGGTTTGAAACACGTTTAGAGAGTTGACTAACCTTCTTGACTGCTTTCTTCTTCAATTGATTCTTCTGCTTTGCGTTTTTTCTTTTTTCTAAAAAAATTGATTTAAAATGAACGTTTATTAAAATGAAAAATTAATTTTTACATTGAAATTCTAAATAATCACTTGGAAGATTTATCTCCTTTAAAACTTAGTTTTCCCGTTGATGCAACTTTATACTCGGACATTGTGACAAAATAAAGTTTCGGGAATTTCTAATTTCTAAAATTTATACGCTTATACAGTTGTTATTACATGTTCAAAATACAGATTTGTATCACAAATACGGAAGTTACACAATATTATAAATCAACTATATAAGAAAAAGTCGAAAAGCAATTTCAATCTTTTAAAAATCAACGTTAAAAAAAAAAAAAATCAATATGGCCGCAGGAGATTCATTACGTTATCGTACACGCACAATGGTCCCTTCCGGTATTTATTTAATCTATTACATTTATCAAGATTGTTTTCTTTTTATTGAAATAGCTGGATCTTTTCAATACAATTAGGACCTCCGGAAACTTATGGCTCAAGAACTATGACACTTCACCCGGAAGACCTCGAAGAGGGACAAAGTTCAGGAGAGGAAACAAGCAGCCCTCCACAAGCTGTTGGAACTTTGAAACTACGTGGTGGAAGACTTTCAGGGGATAGAAAAGTAAAATGGGATGAAAACGTTGTTGATAATGAAGGAATGGGAAAGAAAAAATCAAAAAGTATATATTTCCAACATATTATACTTTATTATGTGTCGGTTTATTCATTATATTAACAGTATTATTATTGTTATTGTTTTTTAAGTATGTTGTATTTATCATAGGCCAAAATCATTCGATGAATCCTCGGATGAAGACTCGAGCAGTTGTTCTGATGATTCTGATCATGATGATCATGATAATGAAGGTGAAAATAGTCACCATAGTCATAATCACCATAGAAAGAAACGATCTGGTAGTCCAAATGCTTATGAACGACAACCACAGTATAAAGGTATGGATTAATTATAATCAATACATTAGTACGTCAATCAATTAGGGGGTTCAAAGTTAACGAAAAATAACGCATTTCAAAAATAAGTTTGAGAATTAACAAATAAAAGAATCATTAGGAGAGTCTGGAGACACCCATTTAATTTATTTAAGTGCGTGATAGTCATTATTTATAGTTTAGAAAATAATGGCAGTTGCAAGGTTGCAAGGGAAGAACATAAAATAAGTACTAGCAGAAATTGATTGAAAAAAAAAAATTTAGCAAATAGTGCAAATAGTTTATTTCAAACCAAAATTTCAACTGAAATATATTCTCTCAATTTAACTTTGAAACTCCCATAACTGATAATATAATGTTTATCATATTCGTATTTTTTATTAATGTCGAATTTTTTTTTTATCTATTACTAGGTCGATTGCAATCGCAAAATTTGTCATAAATTTAATTGAAGAAATTAATTGTAGATTCCTACACAATATTCGTGTACTGTAATTAACTTTTATGTGCATTTGTTTCACTTTCCTAAAAGTAACTGCTGGAGGTTTGATATAGTATTTTACTCTAGTTTAGCTTTATATTATATATATATATACATACATATAGAAAGTGATTTGTATTTTTTTTCCTTTTTTTTTTCTTTTTTGATTATAACTTAATAGACATTTCGAAATGAAAATTTTTCCGGAATAAATTTTTTTGGAAGAATGATTTTTAATAATATTAAGGTCAAGAAAGGGGTTTACATCATTGTTTCCATATTAACTATGTAGGTTTAGTTATAATCTTTATAGGGAAATGGCGGTTGTAGATAATCTTATGGTAAACACAACTATTCCTTTAGATTTGATCACCTGCATAGTACTTTTAACATATGTTAAGGCGTTGTCAATTTTTTTAATTTTTTAAGAATTCTACCGATCATTCTTAAAACTCTACTGGGCATTATCATGATAATCTATAGATCCACGTATGATATATATTGTATGGATCAGAATACTTATTCCAATTTACTGTAATTTATCTTATTGCTATATAATTTATATAGGTGGGATAAAGTTTTTTAGTTTAGACAAGTTAGCACACTATAGTATTGATAGTATTGTATGAATCTAGTCATATCAACAGTATAATAAATATACGTACAAGTATAAACTAAAATCACAACTACGTATAGATTATTTCTTTTAGTAGAATAATATTAATTACTAAATACAGTATATAATATGAATAAATTTTAACATGGTTCTCCTTTGTGAAACTCGTTTTTTGCTAAATTTTAAACCAATAGTATCGGTATCGACTGTTTTGTTCATTTTCGACCGTTTATATACTTATATATACCGGTACTTGTAGTATTAATATAGAAACTTGATTAAATAAACTTTATATATATTTTTTTTTTGTGTTTATATTTATAAACTTAAACTAGAACTAATTCTCGAAATTTCTATAATTCCCTTTTTTTGTTAAAAAAGTTCACGGATAAATACAGACGTTTAATAAAAATTTTACCAAGTACTACTTAAATATATCCATATATATATATTTTTTTGTAATTAATAATTCTTTGATAAACTGTAAACACATGTTGTGTCTCAAAATTAACCTTGCGTAAGTTGTCATTTCGGTCCCAAGTTATTTATGATCAACGTTTAAGATAAGTGTGTATAGTTTAAGCCGATTTGTTAATTCTAGTTAAACATCGATTACACTCGCGTTAATCCGAGGTACAACATATACATTTAAAACTTTCCCCCTTAAAATTTTAACTCCCTTATTTGAACATCTTCTATTATCCTAATTTGACTTGACTTTGAGTTTACTGGTTCTGAAAATTTTTATGATACAGGTAAATACTTTTCTCTTTACTCCCTTCTTGTACGAACGAACCCTTAAATATTAAATACACTTGTTTAAAATGATAATAAGAATTATGCGACTAATTTAAATAATATTTGTTTTTTTTTTGATCCATTTATAATTTTAATTGGATAATTCCAAAAATAAATCAAATATTATCGTTATATCACAGAATTTGAACCGAAAAACAGAATTCGAATTCGAATAAAAAAGATCTGGAATCGATTATGGTTATATGAAATATCTGATTTCCGTACATCTGATTGGACATGTCAATGTTTTTTGCATAGCAGTAGTTGGTAGGTACAGTAATTCATTATTACATGTACAGTATTAGAAAAAACGCAATAACAAATGATAGTAAAAAAAAATACAATTTTTAAATATTTATGAGACCTGATTTAGATTTACATCCTGTTTTTTTTTGAATTTTTGCCGGGCTTATTAAAGTATAATGACTATCAAAAACGCTAAACGAATAAATTTTTTTGAATGCTCGAATGTGAAGTCACAGGTAAATAAACTAGTGGTATCAATATTGTCTGATCTAGGTGATGGTAGAAAAATTCGTGATCAGGTGACTGCCGACATTTCTGAATCCCTTCGGAAGCGGAGGATCTACGGACAGTTCTTACGGAAAGTAAGGACAGTGCAATTCACGTGATATTACTAAAACACCTACTAAAACCCTAACTCTAACTTAGGGTGTCCAGGATTATGCGTTGCGATGAGGTAAATTATGCGGGCGAATTGAGGTAAATTATGCGATGGATGCGATTTTTATTATTGTATGCCATATGTAATTAGTTCTATTCTTCGAAATTTTTCGGACATTTACCGAAAATTTTACCTCAACTACTGGTAATTTAAGTTCATTCATTTTCTACATCGGAACTTTTAGTAACTTAATTTCTGCCACCCAAATTACAAGTTAACATACTCCAACACAACCAATCATATTTTATTCACGTGATTATGCTTTTTTTTGCTCGATTGCAAGGCATATTATGCTTTCGCATAATCCCGGACACCCTACCCTAACTGTCCCCCTAACTAACTATTCACGTGATTTTATCTGTCAGAACTGTCCGTAGATCGTTCGAAGAACATGATGATAGGATCATGCGTGTGTTGTCACGATAAGTTTACGACACTTGGGTGCTCGTGACCTACAAAAAGAATATAACGACAGATTTGCATTCGTGTCGTCATCCCACATCCAAACAAATGGTGATCAATCGCATTTTCTGCTTTTTAATATATAACCCTCGCAAATACAACCTAATGGCCGAAAATCAAGGTTGTAGAGTATGTATTGGTTTTCAATATGATCAAGTCTACTAACGACCGGTACCACTATTTCAGGAACTACAGAAGATGATAATATCGCAGTACAAGAGAATGGTTTGTCTTAGTAAACATTAGTTATCAAGTCTAATCGGGTTTTCAATATGATCAAGTCTACTAACGACCGGTACTACTATTTCAGGAACTACAGAAAATGATAATATCGCAGTACAAGAGAATGGTTTGTCTTAGTGACACTAAGTAAACATTAGTTATCCAGTCTAATCGAGTTTACTAACGACTAGTACTGTCATTTCAGTTAATGTTGAAGAAGGTGCTGTTCTGAAGTTGAGTTCAAAAGAATTAGCAATATATAATAATTTGAGTAATGCAGGAAAAGATACTTTTTTGAAGGTACTTGATCAAAGAAAGGAAGAAGGAAAGGAAGAAGAGCGTAAAAGAGGAGTATGTTATAAACCATATATTTGTCATCGAGACTTTACTAGACTTTACTAAAATTATAATAGTTTTTTCGACGTTTTTTTTCACCTTTAAAATAGAGATACTACGTAAACTTAATAATTGCTCTACTTATCATACTTGTCGTTATAACCTTCAATATACTTGATGCGATACAAGAAAATAAAAATAATGATATAATTAAGCATTATATAATTAAGCATTTTACTATATATTTAAATTCTATCGTCTTTGGAATTCAAATTTTCCGGGCAGGAGTAGAAGCAATACGAGAGAGATCTGATAAGAAAGTACTATATTATATATAGTTACTTTTTTTTCTATTATTTGGTATTCTTCTTTCAATATTTCTAGGAAAGTTTTTTATTACACAAACTGTTACAATAGCATGGGCGGGGAGTTGGTGTATTAACCTCCAATCTTGCAAGAGATTTTTGAATTATATGTAGTGCCGTAGTAAGCAAAAAATTAATTAATATCTGATATCTTCTTGTTTGCTTATTGCAAGGTTATAGGAAGGTATCCGCCGTACTAAGTTATTTTTTTGCTTGCATAACGAATACCAATTTTCAAGTTTACTTACCCGATTCAATTTTTTTGGCTTCGAACATATGAGTGGATTTGGCTTTATCCCTAGTGTCCCTAGTATAGTAGTAGTATGATTACCTACTTACAGTACCTTGACATATTAAAAGTATTCCGAAATTTTTTGTTACTAGATGTTACTAGTTGTTTGCAGGTACTTGTGACAGAACTTGTCTTAATTCGTAATCCGCCGATCAATGCTATAATAAAATTAGTATAATTTGGGGCATAAAATTTGATGAACTAGAATAACTTACAGGCTAAACGTATGATTAAAACATTATCTTGTGAAATCGGAACTGAATCGCGAAAGTAAAAGGGTACGGAATCTGGTACCACTCACTAGGAAATACCTTAGGAATTCAAGTTAACACATGAAATGACTATTTATTAATGTTTTTTTTTGCCAATGGCATACATAAAGAATAAATTTAATCCAAAAGGTAAAAATTAGTCAGTTGCTTTTTAGAGACTAATGTTTCGAGCTTTTTATTAAATTTATAGTTGATTTATGCTATAGCATTGATCAGCGGATTACGAATTAAGTAACTTGTGACAGATATAAAAAAGTAATCAAAAAGAAATGAAAAGGCTTGAATCTTTCAAACAGGTGTCACAAGTTCTGTCACAAGTACCTGCAAACATCTAGTGACAAAATTTCGGAATAATTTAATAGGTCAAGGTACTATAAGTGGGTAATTATGCTAACTAGGGACACTAGGAATAAAACCAAATCTGCCCATATGCTCGAAGCCAAAAAAAGTGAATCGGGTAAGTAAACTTGAATATTGGTATTCATTATGCAAGCAAAAAAATAACTTAGTATGGCGAACGCCTTCCTATAACCTTGCAATAAGCAAACAAGAAGATATCAGATATTAATTAATTTTTTGCTTACTACTGCACTACATGTAATTCAAAAAATCTCTTGTGAGATTGAAGGTTAATACACCAACCCCGCCCATGCTATTGTGACAGTTTGTGTAATAAGAAACTTTTCTGGAAATTTTGAAAGAATACCAAGTAATAGAGAAAGAAAAATAAATATATAATATAGTACTTTCTTATCAGATCTCTCTCGTATTGCTTCTACTTCTGCCCAGAAAATTTGAATTCCAAAAGACGATGGAATTTAAATATATAGTAAAAAGCTTAATCATATCATCATTTTTATTTTCTTGTATCACATCAAGTATATATTATAGCAACAAGTATGATAAGTAAGCAATTATTAAATTTACGTAGTATCTCTATTTTAAAGGTGAAAAAAAACGTCGAAAAAACTATTATAATTTTAGTAAAGTCTAGTAAAGTCTCAATGACAAATATACAGTATGATTTATAACATACTCCTCTTTTACGCTCTTCTTTCTTTCCTTCTTCCTTTCTTTGATCAAGTACCTTCAAAAAAGTAACTTTTTCTGCATTACTCAACTTATTATATATTGCTAATTCTTCTGGACTCAACTTCAAAACAGTTCCTTCTTCAACATTAACTGAAATGACAATACTAGTCGTTAGTAAACTCGATTAGACTGGATAACAAATGTTTACTAAGACAAACCATTCTCTTGTACTGCGATATTATCATCTTCTGTAGTTCCTGAAATAGTGGTACCGGTCGTTAGTAGACTTGATCATATTGAAAACCAATAAATACTCTACAACCTTGATTTTCGGCCATTAGGTTGTATTTGAGATGGTTACATTAAAAAGCAGAAAATGCGATTGATCACCATTTTGCAAATCTGTCGTCATATTCTTTTTGTATGTCACGAGCACCCAAGTGTGACGACAAACTAGGGATACCGCGGATCTGCGATAGCATAATATGCGCATAATTCAGATTTTACCGCAGAAGCATATGCGAGTAATATCGGGTTTGCAATTTCCCCACTAGTGACTGGACTCGTCAATTCGTGACTCGATTAATTCGAATTTATCATATTCTTTGAATCAACTCGCGAGTTACTCGCGAGTTAATTATTAACGTATACTGGCAATTACGTGCTATATTAAAATAAACTTTGATGCATAATTTATATGTAATTTTAACTATATGTAATTCATTGAAATTTAAATAACTATATACTCCATCTATACGTAATAATTACATGATCGCAATTCTTATGAAATTCAAAATATTAATTATTAATAATTAGTAATTTTATGATAAATAAATGATTGTAAATTGCTAATTTCTAATAAAATAACTCTTAAGGTTTTTAAAAATAATTCATCATACAAATATGGCGCAAAACGAAAGTGACAATGAGCATGAAGAATCTTATTATGAAGAAATTAGTCAAAGTACAACTACATATTAATTCTGAAGGTCGTTTCGTCTGGGACTATTTTGAAAAAAAAGATGGTATAACTTCGACCTATAAAATTATATTGGATGATGGAAAAAAAGTGTGGTGTCTCATATAATGATGGCTCAACAATATTAAATATGATTAACCATTGTATCTACTTTGTAATTTGTAATTTGAGATATTTGCTTTTATTTTATAATTAAATAAATTCGCTTTTTATAACATATGAATTAAAGTATATTTGTTTTTGTAACTCTCAATTAGCTATTTATGATAATTAATTTATGTGACTCGAATAACTCGAATAAAACTCGAAAAATATTATTATTCGAATGATTCGAGCATTCTTCAGAATTTAATTCGCGAGTCACGAATTAATACGAGTCCAGTCACTATTTCTCACCAGTTCTTATTGGACGCAGCATTAGATTGTACGAAACATAAATTATCAGATTTGAAATTTCAAATAACGGTCGAATGTTAAGTAATAAAACATATCGTTAAAGTAGTATAAAAATTTAATAAGAAACATATATTAGGACACAAAGTTAATTTTTCGCTTTGCATAACATGGTGTTCCAAAATTTCAGTCGGCGGGGATTTATTTATTTATTTTTTTTTAATCTACTTTAAATTAATATACTCATGTTCACACCCAGAAAATTTTAGATTTTTTTTCGATTCTATCGGGTAACTCCAGAAAATTAAGGTCACCATCAGGTGACACCGGAGAAAAATTAAATAGCAAAAATGGAATAATTGGAAAGGTCAGCGAGTTACGCAAAACGAAAATTAACTTTGCGTGGCCTTATACTAAAATTTTGCAGGGAATTTTTTTGTTTGGCGCAAAAGACAATTTTGTAACGCGATTCTTTTCGTAAATTTATATTACACAGATTCTGTGGTTTTATTGGTAAGTTACTGATGGGGGTTTATTACTTACAATAACGATAACGATAAAAATTTAAACCATCATATATTTCGCATATTTCTATCTGATCGCATCATCTGTAGATAATTTTAGCATAATTCGCATAATTCGAAATGTAAGGCAGGTTGAATTTGGATCCCTACACACATGATCCTATTGTCATATTCTTTTTGTAGGTCACGAGTACCCAATGTGATGACAAACTCGTAAACATAACCTAGACTAAGTGGAAATAACATAATTCTGTTATTTCCACTAGTGCTGATAAGACAGTATTTGGGCGCTATTATAGAAGCCAGATGGATCTTTATTTCAGTAGTATCAATAATTAGTAGGGTTGTTAATGGAGTACTCCAGACATTAATAAAACATATAACCCACTTCTGGAGTGCTCCGGAGTGGGCTATATGTTTTATTATTGACTGGAGTGCTCCATTAGCAACCCTAATAATTAGTACACTTTTGTTGTCTAGTTTGGTTTCGGCCTATATTTACTCTTAATAAAGATAAGACTTGTCAAAAAAAAAAAATTGAATTTTTTGTATATATAAAATTAGGTGAGTCAGCTTATTTGGATTATAAGTAATAGCACTTAGTTAGGACATGTCCTATGACTACATCTAATTTTTATTTTAATTCTATAAACTTATAAAATTAAATAAAAAATTGCTTGAATTTAATTAAGAAAGTGCTAAGTAATTTTTGTTTAAAAAATGATATAACTAATTTTTTTTTTAAGTTTTTATTATGCTTTTTCAATAAATCTATTCAATTTTAATACTTTTTTTATTTTAATTCTATAAACTTACAAAATTAAATAAAAAATATCAAATTTGAATAATGGTTAAGAAATTTTTATCCAAATTAAAAAAATTTATTCTGATTTTTTTTTTAGTTTTTTTAAGATATTTAAAGTTTGTAAAAACTTTTAGCAAAAATTTTTTAATACCTATTTATTCAAATTTGATAAATTTTTTTTTTTTTTAATTCTATAAAAGTATAAAATTAAAATTAAAAAATTTTACTAAACTTAATTAACTCTTTACTAAAAAAATCTTTGTTAGAATTAAAAAAATTTTAAAATCTTAAATGGATTTTTTTAATATTTTAAACGGTTTGATTAAATACTATACAAAATGACTAAAAAGTTTTTTGTAGATAGGCAATAAGTATTATGTTTAGAAGAGTATTCAGTTGGTATAAAACAATTAAAAATTGGCAAAGTTGAAATAAAAAATGCATACCAAATATATTTCTACTTGAAAAATACTATTAGTTTCCAATTAATGGTTATAATTTCTGTTATATAATTACTATTAATAGCAATAGTTGTTTATTAATTAATATAAATAACTACCGTAATAATTAATTGTAAACGAACCAGTTGATAATAAATTAATTAGTTGTTTACATTTTTTTTAAATTAATTAGTCAACTAGTTGGCTTTTTAATTAATGATTTGGAACACTAGTGACAATTTCAGATCACTAAGATTACTTTATAATTTCATTATCCACATTTGTTAAATTGTTCTTATCTAAGATTTTTATTTTTTAAGTATTACAAATATTTAATAGAACAAAATATTTCAAGATTGCCTTTTTCAAAAAAAAAATTATAAGAACATTTATTATGTTTTAATAACTTTTATTATTTATAAATCAAAACCACAATGGTACGTATATATTTGATCAATCAGGGTTACGGTGTATATTTCGCTTACAGTAGTTAAAACAGAAAAATTTTATATACAGCTTATGAACATACTTTGTTATGTAATATGTTTACATACTGCTTATGAACATACTTTGTTATGTAATTAATATTATGTAATCTATGTTTATTACCAAAATGGAAATCGATTCTAATTATCCATTCAATTTTGATTGACTTAAGTACTGCGTACTTTACGTACGTACGATCATCTTTTCTGTTATATTTTGTGGCTTTTTCTGAAGTATCTGCGTGTGACAAAAAAACTTATAGACGAAAAGTAAAACGTTATAGTTTTATGATCTGTATTGATCCCGTTGGGATCAGCTCTTTGAACAAAGTGTATAAACCCGAAAAAAGAATGCAATATGTTTTACTATTTATCAATTTTATGGTACTCCAATAGTGAAGTATGGGGGAATTAGTAACTCGACTGTAAGAAGGTATATACCTGTCATTATTTAAGTATTACTAGCTACACGGCTATTTCGAAACTTCAAAAATATTAAATCGTTAATTTAAATATTAAAAATTGATCAAAATTTATGGGTCTATTTGTAGTGCTATAGCATCATGATGCTAGGGTATTGTGCCAATTAAAATTTAATAATGAATTTTTTAAATATTAGTTATAACTAATTTTTTAAAGATGCTGTTTTTACGACAGCAAGTGATCAGTGAAATCACGTAAAGAAATCTGTCTGTTCGCTTCCGTGCTGCTGATTGGTCGACCATAGCATAACTAACTGTAACAATGATTACTAATCCTGCAATTGATAATTTTTTGTAGCTCCAGAACCATAATTCATTTCCTAGTCATATTATGATTAAAAACTTCTTTTGTGCTCTAATAAAAAAGTTCCTTTCAACATTTTGATATAGGCCATGCCCAGAGCCAGTGATTTTCTGCGGTGACAAAATCAAAATTATGTGGTGACAGAATTTAAATTATGTGATGTGATGTGAGCCATATTTGCCAAATTATGTGCGATCCTGCGGTATACTTGGCCAAATTATTTGCGATTCTGTGGCATGTTTACGAAATTGTGTAATTCTGTGGTATACATAACTAAAAAGTTTGTCGGAACTTTCCGGACTCTGTTTCAAAAAAATTTTCATGGCCTTGCTCGTAATTTGAGTTTTGAGTTCATTCAAATTCTACGTCGGGAGATACCGGATCTGTTAAATTTTATATATCGACTTGCCAATAAATTGACAAATTATGTGACAATTCTTATAAATTGGCATATTATGTGCTATTCTGCGGTGCGGTGATAAACACCAAATTATGTGATATAGGCGTATTTATGTGAATTCTGTGGTATTATGTGAAACACATAAAATCACTGGCCCTGGCAGCTGCCCTGGCCATGCCTTGCTTAACCCTAACCCTTGGCTCTAATCTAGCCCTAATTAAAAGTTTTATTTTTGCCAAGATTGTTTTGATTTTACATGTTACACCAATCAGTTTACATATAGAGTGCTCTATGTGTAAAAGCATCTATAATGCATAATTTATCGCATAATGCTGCATAAAGTATGTTGCTACGTTATTAAGTAACTTTCGCATAATTAGCTTTTTAAGCACATTTCCGACTAGAAAATCATTCAACGTAAATTACGAGAAAAAAAAAATTCTGAAAGGTGCTTTGATGCATTTTATAAGCAAGATAGCAAGATGTAACATAAGCACACATAATTACGTATAATTTTTCGTTGCATAATATGCGAATAGTTGTGAAAAATATATAATATATACACTTTAAAACACATAATTTACTTTCGTTGTGTGCATAATCGATGATTTGTCGCAGCATAAAATAACCGTCCCTGTTCTATAATATTATATACCAAAAATTTATAACTTAATTATGTAAATACTGTATCTGGATAACGTGTAGCGATAACTTTTGATACCTAATTGGTATGTACCAAACATGGCGTCAAAACGAAACCTACCCGAAACTAGTTTCGGGAGAGCTATAATCCGAAACTAGTTTCGGAATTTTTAAAAAAAATCGAAACTCCGAAATCCGAAACCCCGAAACTATAATCCGAAACCCAAAGCTATAATCCGAAACCCAAAGCTATAATCCGAAACTTAAAATATAATATACAATCTTTAAAATTTATTATAAACTTATATTTATTTTAATAATATCTTTAATAAACAATACATTTATAAAAATTAATACAAAATATAAAATATCAGATATAGTATATATAATATAATATGAATAAATTTTATAGAAATTATTACAAAATATAAAATATAATATATATAATATAATATTAATAAAAAAGTTTATATTATAGGTGATATAAAAAAAACCTTAATATTTAAGGAAAAAATCTCTATATATAATATAACATTAAATACAAATAAAAATATAATTATTTAAATTTAATAATAATAAATTTCATCAATATCATCAAAATGTTTTTGTGCTATTTGGCTAGGATCATAATCATCTTGATCTTCTAAATCTTGAATAAAAGTATTTAGTTCTTCATCATTATTTAAGTCTTCTGTTATTTGATTATCATCTGTGTCATCAAAATTATGATTTTCTAAATCAATTATTTCTAATAAATTTAGATTTTCCCACACAGTTCCTTCATCATCATCTAAATCATACTCATCTAAATTAATATTTTCTGTTTCATTTTGGTCTTCTTCTTCCTCTTCTTCAATTTGTGCATTATATAATTCTTGATAAATGTCATCTGCTGCATGTTCTTTGCTATATAAATTCAATTCAGATTCTTTGTTATTAATATAATAAGAATGAATTTTAACCAAAGATTCTAAATTTTCAACTGATAAATTTGTTCTTCTTTTTCCTGTCATCCATCCACAAATAGACCAAATTCTTTCACAGCTTGCTGTATGTGGAGTAATTGAAAAAAGTTTAATTCCAAGTAATTGTAAATATGGTGGTGATATTGTACATGTTTTCCACCAACTTAAGGCTGTATCAATATTTAATGAGAATGGTGCATTAAATGGTTCTCTTTGCAAGTAAAATTCTCTAAATTGAGAAATAATCATATCTCCTGATTTTTCTTTAGAATGGTTATATTTTTTTAATTGTGTTGCAATTTCTGGAATTTTTACCATTTGTTGCCAAATATTTGCTGCTGAGGTTGCAATTTTTAAAAATTGACTTTTTTTAATACCTGCACCTAAATAATTTATAAAGTTAAAATTAAATAATTTAAAATTTAAATAATAAAATTTATTTACCTTTATAAAGTGGATGAAGAAAATATGCTAAAACATATTCATCATATTCATATTCACTAAATCTTGAATTAAATTTGTTAATAGCATATTTATAAAATTGTTTAGGATCTTTAGGATCTTCTTTAGAAAGCTTATAAATTGAATTTCCTAAAGAAATTAATGCAAAATAGCAATCAGCTAACGTTATATTTCTTCTTTGGAGTTTAATAATTGCATCATTAATAGGTTTAAAAATTTTTGCTAAATCATAAACATCATAAAAAAATCCTTTTTTTCTACAAATAATTGCTTTAACAGATTCATTTGTTATAGCTAAAGGATTTTCAATAGCAATCTAAATAAAAAATTATTTAAGTTATTAATTTTAAATATAAATTAAAAACTTTAAATAATGATTACCTCTTTTAAACATGTTTCTAATTGATAAACTGATTTTAACATTGCATAAACTGTTGTCCATCTTGTATCAATATAAGTTTTTAATCCACCACCTGATATTTTTTTTTCAGAAATTTTGGCTGCTAAAAGATTATTTGGTAAATGGCTTTTTTTAAAATATGTAACTAAAGTTTTGCACCATTGGATAATTCTTGCTGCAAATGGATGTTTAATTAAATCTTTTGTTATAAGATTAAATGCATGTACAATACATCTAATACTTAATATATGTGTATATTTTTGAGAAATTTGTTTTCTTGCTAAATTAATATTTGCTCCTGCATCTGTTACTATACCAATAAACTTTTCAACACCAATGTCAATAAGAACTTTTTGAATTTCATTAGTTAAAAAATTTGCAGTATGATTTGTATCTGAAAAATCTAAAATTTTCCAAAGAATTTCTTTACCATTATTTAGACAAATAATAAAATTCCACAATGATTTGCCTGTTATACTGGTCCATCCATCTAAAGCTAAAAATAAATTAACAAAAATATTTTATTCTAAGTAGTAGCTTATTTTAAATATATAGTATAATTAAATTATAAATTAAATGAAAAATAAATAAATACAATTAAATACCTAATGTTAAATTTTTTGAATCTTTTAATGATTTATATAAATTTGTATCAATTCTAATTATTTCATTTATTAATAAATTTTCTGCAATAAATTTTCTACTAGGTGGTGTATAAGCAGGGCGAAGTTGTTTTAAAAATTCAATAAAAAATGGATGTTCAATAAGCCTCCAAGGTAATCCACAGCATACAAATGCTTTAATAAGTGCTCTATTTATTGATTCAATACGTTTATCTGGTATAGCTGTACTTTCAAGAAATTCATCTAAACTTATTTGTTCACTTGAATGTTTAGTTCCACTAATACTTGAAGTTTTTTCACGAGATTCAACAATATATATAACTGCTTCTTTTACTTCTTCAGAAACAAAAGCACAGTCACTAATAATATGCTTTTCCATTAATGATGGTTTTCCAGGTGAAAATAATTTTTCACATGCTTTACAAATTGCTTCATAATGGCCTGAGCTATCCAATTGTTTGCCTCTATTATAAAATTTCCAAATTGGCTTTAATGGACGACCACCAATAATTTTTTCATCAGCATGTTTAATTTTTTTAGATTCTGACATATTAAAAAATGGTAAATATTTTAAGAATAAGAAGTTATTAAATAGAATTTTGTAATATAGCTGTCAAGGTTTTAGATTTTTAAAAGACTTTTATTTTTAAGATAAGTGAAAACTTATTTTTACATAGTCAAAAATCAGGCATTTTTATACATATTTTGCTCTTTTAATCTCCAACTAATTGTATCTTTTTCTGTAAGGCTATCGGTATTACATTACGAATCTTTGACAGGATCATCCCTTGTTACGCTGATCGATTATGATCGCATCATAATAACTAGGGTGATCCCATATGTTAACATGATATCAAAACCGATAATAGAGTGAATACGGTATAATTATAAACAATAAATAAATAAATAAATAAATAATAAATATAGTAATGATATCTTCTGTCTTGGTATAACCATCACGCTCACATGGGATCATTCCTCGTTACGCTGATCGATCATGATCGCATCACAGTAACAAGGGTGATCTCATATGTTAACACAATATTGGAATGATAATGAGAGAATAAACAAACAAATAAACAAATAAATAAAGAAAAACAAATATACAGTAGTAATGATCTTCTGTCTCAATATAACTATCCGCATATAACCATCACGCTCTCATGCGGGATCATTCCTCGTTACGCTGATCGATTGATCGCGTATAACTATCACGCTCTCATGCGGGATCATTCCTCATTATGCTGATCGATCATGATCACATATGATAACAAGGGTAATTCCATATGTTAACACAATATCAGAATGAAATAGAGAGAATAAACAAATAAGTTATTGATGTTTTGGCAGTTTCGGGGTTTTAGTTGAGGTTTCGGGTTTCGGGTGAGGTTTCGGGTTTCGGTTGATGTTTCAGGGTTTCGGGTAAGGTTTTGGGTTTCGGGTGAGGTTTTGGGTTTCGGGTGAGGTTTCGGGTTTCGGGTGAGGTTTTGAGTTTCGGATGAGGTTTCGGAAGCTATAATCTGAAACCTGAAACTTTCGGAATTGGCAAAAAAGGTTTCGGTGCCATCTTTGGACAAAAGATCATTACTACTGTATATTTGTTTTTCTTTATTTATTTGTTTATTTGTTTGTTTATTCTCTCTATTATCATTCCAATATTGTGTTAACATATGAGATCACTCTTGTTACTGTGATGCGATCATGATCGATCAGCGTAACGAGAAATGATCCCATGTGAGCGTGATGGTTATACCAAGACAGAAGATATCATTACTATATTTATTATTTATTTATTTATTTATTTATTGTTTATAATTATACTGTATTCACTTTATTATCGGTTTGATATCATGTTAACATATGGGATCACCCTAGTTATTATGATGCGATCATAATCAATCAGCGTAACAAGGAATGATCCTGTCAAAGATTCGTAATGTAATACCGATAGCCTTACAGAAAAAGATACAATTAGTTAGAGATTAAAAGAGCAAAATATGTATAAAAATGCCTAATTTTTGACTATGTAAAAATAAGTTTTCACTTATCTTAAAAATAAAAGTCTTTTAAAAATCTAAAACCTTGACAGCTATATTACAAAATTCTGTTTAATAACTTCTTATTCTTAAAATATTTACCATTTTTTAATATGTCAGAATCTAAAAAAATTAAACATGCTGATGAAAAAATTATTGGTGGTCGTCCATTAAAGCCAATTTGGAAATTTTATAATAGAGGCAAACAATTGGATAGTTCAGGCCATTATGAAGCAATTTGTAAAGCATGTTAAAATTTATTTTCACCTGGAAAACCATCATTAATGGAAAAGCATATTATTAGTGACTGTGCTTTTGTTTCTGAAGAAGTAAAAGAAGCAGTTATATATATTGTTGAATCTCGTGAAAAAACTTCAAGTATTAGTGGAACTAAACATTCAAGTGAACAAATAAGTTTAGATGAATTTCTTGAAAGTACAGCTATACCAGATAAACGTATTGAATCAATAAATAGAGCACTTATTAAAGCATTTGTATGCTGTGGATTACCTTGGAGGCTTATTGAGCATCCATTTTTTATTGAATTTTTAAAACAACTTCGCCCTGCTTATACACCACCTAGTAGAAAATTTATTGCAGAAAATTTATTAATAAATGAAATAATTAGAATTGATACAAATTTATATAAATCATTAAAAGATTCAAAAAATTTAACATTAGGTATTTAATTGTATTTATTTATTTTTCATTTAATTTATAATTTAATTATACTATATATTTAAAATAAGCTACTACTTAGAATAAAATATTTTTGTTAATTTATTTTTAGCTTTAGATGGATGGACCAGTATAACAGGCAAATCATTGTGGAATTTTATTATTTGTCTAAATAATGGTAAAGAAATTCTTTGGAAAATTTTAGATTTTTCAGATACAAATCATACTGCAAATTTTTTAACTAATGAAATTCAAAAAGTTCTTATTGACATTGGTGTTGAAAAGTTTATTGGTATAGTAACAGATGCAGGAGCAAATATTAATTTAGCAAGAAAACAAATTTCTCAAAAATATACACATATATTAAGTATTAGATGTATTGTACATGCATTTAATCTTATAACAAAAGATTTAATTAAACATCCATTTGCAGCAAGAATTATCCAATGGTGCAAAACTTTAGTTACATATTTTAAAAAAAGCCATTTACCAAATAATCTTTTAGCAGCCAAAATTTCTGAAAAAAAATATCAGGTGGTGGATTAAAAACTTATATTGATACAAGATGGACAACAGTTTATGCAATGTTAAAATCAGTTTATCAATTAGAAACATGTTTAAAAGAGGTAATCATTATTTAAAGTTTTTAATTTATATTTAAAATTAATAACTTAAATAATTTTTTATTTAGATTGCTATTGAAAATCCTTTAGCTATAACAAATGAATCTGTTAAAGCAATTATTTGTAGAAAAAAAGGATTTTTTTATGATGTTTATGATTTAGCAAAAATTTTTAAACCTATTAATGATGCAATTATTAAACTCCAAAGAAGAAATATAACGTTAGCTGATTGCTATTTTGCATTAATTTCTTTAGGAAATTCAATTTATAAGCTTTCTAAAGAAGATCCTAAAGATTCAAAACAATTTTATAAATATGCTATTAACAAATTTAATTCAAGATTTAGTGAATATGAATATGATGAATATGTTTTAGCATATTTTCTTCATCCACTTTATAAAGGTAAATAAATTTTATTATTTAAATTTTAAATTATTTAATTTTAACTTTATAAATTATTTAGGTGCAGGTATTAAAAAAAGTCAATTTTTAAAAATTGCAACCTCAGCAGCAAATATTTGGCAACAAATAGTAAAAATTCCAGAAATTGCAACACAATTAAAAAAATATAACCATTCTAAAGAAAAATCAGGAGATATGATTATTTCTCAATTTAGAGAATTTTACTTGCAAAGAGAACCATTTAATGCACCATTCTCATTAAATATTGATACAGCTTTAAGTTGGTGGAAAACATGTACAATATCACCACCATATTTACAATTACTTGGAATTAAACTTTTTTCAATTACTCCACATACAGCAAGCTGTGAAAGAATTTGGTCTATTTGTGGATGGATGACAGGAAAAAGAAGAACAAATTTATCAGTTGAAAATTTAGAATCTTTGGTTAAAATTCATTCTTATTATATTAATAACAAAGAATCTGAATTGAATTTATATAGCAAAGAACATGCAGCAGATGACATTTATCAAGAATTATATAATGCACAAATTGAAGAAGAGGAAGAAGAAGACCAAAATAAAACAGAAAATATTAATTTAGATGAGTATGATTTAGATGATGATGAAGGAACTGTGTGGGAAAATCTAAATTTATTAGAAATAATTGATTTAGAAAATCATAATTTTGATGACACAAATGATAATCAAATAACAGAAGACTTAAATAATGATGAAGAACTAAATACTTTTATTCAAGATTTAGAAGATCAAGATGATTATGATCCTAGCTAAATAGCACAAAAACATTTTGATGATATTGATGAAATTTATTATTATTAAATTTAAATAATTATATTTTTATTTGTATTTAATGTTATATTATATATAGAGATTTTTTCCTTAAATATCAAGGTTTTTTTTATATCACCTATAATATAAACTTTTTTATTAATATTATATTATATATATTATATTTTATATTTTGTAATAATTTCTATAAAATTTATTCATATTATATTATATATACTATATCTGATATTTTATATTTTGTATTAATTTTTATAAATGTATTGTTTATTAAAGATATTATTAAAATAAATATAAGTTTATAATAAATTTTAAAGATTGTATATTATATTTTAAGTTTCGGATTATAGCTTTGGGTTTCGGATTATAGCTTTGGGTTTCGGATTATAGTTTCAGGGTTTTGGGTTTTGGAGTTTCAATTTTTTTTAAAAATTCTGAAACTAGTTTCGGATTATAGCTCTCCCGAAACTAGTTTCGGGTAGGTTTCGTTTCGACGCCATGTTTGATCCCTTCCCTTACTTAATATTAAGTAATATTAAATAATTATTACATTCAATTATCTATTACGTGTACATATAAAACACATGATAAAATTCGGAGACAAGTGATCAAAATTGAGATTGAACGAAAAGGTGTTACTAATAATAAAATTATTGTAAAATTACTTAATAATACCTATTGCAATATTAAGTATTATTAAGTAATAATATGTAACTGACTTTGCCCATCTCTATTTGTGTTGGAATATAATCGAATTTTCTGATTTAAAAAATTTTCTTATTCTGTATTACTTGCTCACTGTCGTAATATAGAGTATTGTATTGTATGTGGATTGGTTAATGTTATGTTAGTTATGTTATTTGTGTTGGAATATAATCGACTTTTCTGATTTAAAAATTTTCTTATTCCGTATTACTCACCGGCTATTGTAGTGTAATATAGAGTATTGTATTGTATGTGGATTGGTTAATGTTATATTATTTGTGTTGGAATATAATCGACTTTTCTGATTTAAAAATTTCGGGTTTCAAACTTCAATTACTTACATACTGGTGTGAGTATTTAAGTTATATAAGTTTATGTCTTTTTAAGATACTAATTTTTATGACTGTATTATACTTACAATCCATTAACTAATTCATAAGCTTTTTTTGCCCATGCATCATCTGGTTTAATTTTTAATAAGTTTCTCAAGTCGGTAATTGATTCTTTATACCTTTCCGTCATATAATTAATTTCCCCTCGATATCTTAGTGCTGTTTCTAACAATTTCTTTGAGTTGGCAATTCCCTCTTCTCCCTCTTCTTCCTCTTCGTCCTTTTTCTCTTCTTCTCCTCCTCCTTCTTCCTCTCCTTTTAGGAATCAGTTATATCTTCACATGCTTCTTTGTATCTGCCTATAATTAAGGAAGCTTTTCCTCGAGATATTAGTGCAAATGTATCGTTTTGTTTGTTTTTTAATTCGTCTACGTTTTGATCAAAGGTTTTAGAATTGATCCAGCATGCTTCCCATAATTCTTTACCAATAAAATCATTAGTCATTGCTATCCATAAATAAACATTATCATTTTAATTGTAAACTTTAACAATGCACCAAAATTTAACGTTAAATAAAATTTACTTAAATATTTAAACTTTTTATGTCCAAAATTCGCTTCGGCAAACGCGCCTTGTGATTTTAGTCCAATGCATGGATACAAATTATTTTTTAAATTATCTAAATTATTAGGAAGATAACATACAATTCCTTGAAAAATAATGAAATATCAGACCCTTATTAATTAATTTAAAATTATTAAGAATAATGATATATATCAAAAATAATTTGAATTTTACCTAGATTTATACCATTTTTATTATAAAATATCATCTTATCGTCATTTCTAAAATTTAAATAACATCCAATTGTATCACCAACAGTATATGTCGGTCCATATGGCTTGCCACTTCCGGAACAAAAAAAATATCCATCGTCACCATGGTAAGCACACCCCCATGATTTATTTTCCTTGTTTTCTTTATCTTCCACATATCTTCTTCCTAAGAGATATTATGACATATCGTTAATATGTAACAGGTAATAAAAAAAAATTAATTAAAAAAAAATAGTCCGTTATTACCAGGCATGAAATCGCTTATATTACTTTGTTTCGTACAGTATCCTACTCCAATGATTCTATTAATAAATAGAAATAAAGTGATTATGGAAATTTATAACAATAACGATTTAATACATGAAATAAACATTAATATTACCCATTTTTTCCTTCATTTATAATTTCAATTTCAAAGTAAAATAATCCGCATTGTGAAGGAATTGGATTATTGGCTCGAATTACAACAGTTTTATAATCATTAAGATCTTAAAAAAAAAAAATTCTTTTTTAACTATATAACAATATTTCTGAGAAATTTCTCTTCTTAAAATCTATTACACATCTTACCCGTATAATTCACTTTAAGCCCACTTGAATCTATACTAACAAACTGTGATTTATCATCAATATTCCACGCGGTTGGTAAAATAAGACCATTAAATAAAGTAGTCTCTTCCATTAAATCCAGATTTTTTATCTAGACTAACGATTTTATCTTAGGCGAATTATTGTATGTAAGTCTAATTTATCTTCATACATGTTACACAATATCATCCCATTTCTAATTAGTACGTAGTGTAAGATTGTGGAAATGCGCATGAAAGTGCATTGACTCATTTCCAAAAACTTTTTATCGTGATATCTGTATGCTGTGATCATTACAGCTTATGATTATGCTGATAATTTGACCTATTTTATTATAAAATTATAAAATTTTGGGGCTTTTTAGTAGCCTTTTTTTCACAGTTAGAGGGTTAGTATTAATAATAATAATAATAAAAAAGTATATGTGGATTTTAGTAGATATTAGATTTAAATAGAGACCTTGAATCTCAGCATAAGCCGCCACAATCATTAAAAAAGCCGTATGATATTATACATATCAATTACTATATCGTCTCCCTTAGCGTTTATTTATCATCACTATGGATATTGTAATCGAAATTGCTGCAGAAAACCTTAATCTTTGTTTTCGCATAATTGTCTCATAGTAACTAAATAAATTTATCGGATTTACGAGAACACAGTTTGTAATAAGGAAATTTGTCGAATTATGCGTAGGGATGTTAACGGAGTGCTCCAGGTGGTGTGGTGCTGTTATACCCGATATTGATATAGGTCACCTAGTGATGCAAATGGCTGGCTCGGCTCGGCTCACGGCTAATGTTTATAAAGCCGAGCCAACTCTTCGGCTCCACAACCAGAGCTGAGCCGATTATTCGGCTCCAAAACTAGAGCCGAGCCATTTATAAGCCGACCAATTTCAAGCCAACCAATTACAAGTGCTGATCTATTACCATTACCTGTTACATCATATAATTTTTTTTTTATACGTTGATTGAATTTCTTACCGTTATATTACAGTATTAGATTTAAATATAGCCAGCTTTTTAGAATTCACAGAAGATACTATTATTAATTAACATATTCTAATTTTAAGTCAGACTGTTCTTGAATGTAGTTTGGACGAATTTATACCAAAAGTAGGTACTAAATTAAATGCAAGTTGTGATGTAACTAATTTTCTAATGGTCATGTGGTATAGACTTATCGGCTCACGGCTCATATATGACTTCAAAGTTTTAAGCTGAGCCATTTTTAGAGCCGATGCATTATTAGGAAACCTATAGCAGAGCCGATGATCGGCTCGGCTTAGCCGTTTGGCTCGCGGCTCAGCTCAAGCCGTTTGCATCACTAGTCACACGTAGATTAATCACATGACACTTTTACGTGCATACAGACAATGTTGTACAAATGCCAAGGAAACTAACAGAACTAATACAAGTCACTCTCGTTATAGTGAACTCTCGATATAGTAAAGATTGGCTATAGTGAAGAATTTTTGGCCGGAGCGTAGCGACGGTCCCTAAGTTTCTATGCGAAGTGATACAAAAATTACCTTCCTGATGTGCTTCAATTGTAAAAATCTTGCCAAATTTTACTTTTTTGATATATTTGCATATATATGATGTAAATCTTATCAGAAATGGAATTTGGAAATTTTTTGTCTGTCCGCACGCGTGTCTATATTTGTGCTTTTAATGTTACCAACATATGCATATTAACGCGTTTGTGTAATATGATGAAACATCATATGATGAGCTCCGGACATATAATGCTACGCATTAGCCTAGTTTTAGAACAGAATTATTATTACTATAATAAAAGGCTCTCAATATAGTGAATCTCTCAATATAGTGAAGAAATTTTACAGCCCAAGGACTTCACTATAACGAGAGTAACTTGTAGTTCTAATAGTTCACGTAAATAACTTAGTTCTTTATTTATATCTTTTAAATTATATTCATCATATCTATCAGTTATATTATATCAAGCATAGCTAATCGATAGAATCGATATATTATAACTAATAGATATGATCGTTATTTTCATATATTATCTAACATGTATAAATATCGCCGATATTCCTACCAGAATGCCAATAGTTCTCAACAACTCAATTAAATAAATAAACTATTAGTGTCTTCATACACTAATTAACAAAAACCTCTATACTCGTGTTGTCATACTCGTGAATAATCGTTTGTAATCATTAGGTGATTTAACGATTGATCACATGATTACTAAGACGGTTCTCACGTTACCTAGTTTTAGTAAAAGTAGTTATAGTTTATAGGTAAACTGCTATATCTTCATATACATTTAGCCGTTTGCCTCTTCATAAAAGCAAATCACATAAAAACCTCTATACACACTCACGTGTAATTTACTAAACCATGAGACTTTCAATTATTTTAAGCCCCAGTTCCTCTAAACCGTTTTAGAGGTGGTTTGAGTACAATAGTGCATACTCTGGCAGAGTATCTTTTAACACCACACCATGCTGAAGTATGAATCAGAGTATACTCCAAAGCGTAACCCGGAGTATAACCCAGAGTACTATGTGCTAAGCACTATGTAACAGTGTTGGACTATGACCTTTTATGACCTATATAACCTTTATGACTAGTCATAATTTATTTGGTCATAAAAAGAGGTAGGGCTCCTACTGAACTGGACCGAACCGAACTTTTGTCAAGTTTGAGTCTGGTTCGATTTTCGAACCGGACTCAAACTTTTTGTTTCAAACTTTTTAGTCAAGTTTGAGTTCGGTCTGGGTTCGGTCCGAAGTTTGCAAACTAGTTCGGAGTCCGAATAGTATATTAAAGATGCCTGACGAAATGTTTTTTGCAATAACGAAATGGTTTCGTCATAGTTTCGTCATAACGAAACCTTGACGATTGACGAAACCCCCGACGATTGACGAAACCCCCGACGATTGCCGAAACCTATGATGAATTGACGAAATCTATGACAAATTGACGAAATCTATGACGAATTGACGAAACATATGACGAATTGACGAAACCTTGACAAACCTTTAACAATTGATAAACCTTGATAAATCGATTCAGGAACCTTTAGCATAATGATCTTGAATACACTAAACCTTAAATTGTTTCAAAAGAATGTTATTTCATTATAAGGTTTCATTGGCTTTTTTCTTTTTCTTCTTTCGCATGTTACGTGTAAATTTTATGTCGGGTTGATCCGGAATAGTCAAAATTGTGCACACGTTTATTTTCGTCGATTCCGGATAAATCCGACATATATTCCGAACATGTGCGAAAGAAGGAAGAGAAGCGAAAATACTTGAAACCAATGTTTAAATCGACCTTGGTGCACTAATTAAAAATGACGGGAACGAAATGTTACATATAATGAGCACCAATCTATAGCTCTAGTCTCCAACAACAACACCTTAACCCTAAACTTCTATCTTTACGCGCTTTGTTTATTTACAAAATTTAATTTCCTTTTTTGATTTGTTATTCGTAAATAACGATGGATAACGAGAATGTAATGAATATATTAATATATATATATATTGTTATTCAACCTATATTGATTCTCTATCGCTGCTATGAATTATGCATTATCGCCTGTTCTGTGAAAATATCGTTTTTTAGCTCTTATCGTTATTGACCGCGACTTTCCTATGGAATTGCCTAAAATGTTAATTAGGTTATATTCTTTTGTTGGTGATACTATATTAGACCCTTTTACAGGTTATTAAAACACTTTAAATTTTTATAAACGCGGTAATTAACTCTATCTTGTATGAAAATAACTCATCAGGTTTCGTCATATATTTCGTCAATTCATCATAGGTTCGTCAATTCGTCATAGGTTTCGTCAATTCGTCATAGGTTTCATCAATTGTCAGGGGTTAAGCCACAAAAAAACCTTTCGGACCTTTTCAAACTTCGGACTAGAAAGTTTGAAGTTTGATTCGGTCCGGTTCAATAGGAGCATATTCGGACTCAAACTAGTTTGCAAACTTCGGACCGAACCCGGACCGAACTTATAATTGAGTTTGAGTCCGGTTCGAAGTTTGAAATTGGTAAAATCTAGAGTTCGAGTTCGGTTCGATCCCGGACCAAACTCGAACTGGACCGGACCCGAACCGAACCTAGGAGCACTAAAAAGAGGATTATGACCTTATGACCTAAGATAAAAAAAATTAACCAATTAAAAAGCAATATTTATACTAGCTAATTGATTATAGTTTTTTTGATAATAATTGAGAAAAGTTTCTAAGATTCTAAATTATCTATCAATTTATATTTTCAATTTCTCTAACTTAAATTCTGTCTAATAAAAAGATCACTAGAAAAATATCAGTATATGTCATGCTACAATTTTGTTTTTAGGAATAGAGTAATATTGCAGTATTGACATAGTATATCATTATATTGTAAATTAAATAGTGTATGTATATACACAAAATCTTGCATCTTATTGGATATATGCATATAGTAAAGCAGGGTATAAATACATAAATACATATAGGAACTTCACATATTTTGTGTTGCATAAAATTGTTAGAAGGAATTAATAAAAGAATTTTACTACCTTAATTTGCTCTTGAAAACTTATACTGTTATTCTCATATTCATGTGACATAAAATGTAAGTACATGTGCATATACTAATCCTTGTGACAGATTATAATGAAATCAGATTATATTATAATGAAATTTGAACTTATTTTGTATCAGATTTTAAAATTTTTTGGGGTCTTTTTTGTTAGTTTTTTTTATAGTTAAGTTAGGGTTTAGAGATAGAATTATTAGAAAAAGAGTATAGATAGATTTTGGTAAGGCTTATATTTTTAAATTGAAATCGCTAAATTTCACAACATTTACTTTATATATGTATATATCCTGCAAATTTTGATAAATATACTTTTTGAGTAAATTATATGCAAAACTACCAGTATTGCAGTACATAGACCTTGTCATTTTTGAATTGTTGATTATTTTTTGGAGATTTTAGAAACCACATAGCTATTTGGGTTAATCAACTAAGATGATTGTATATTCATGCTTGTATAATTTGCTTGTATGAGCAAATGGTATAAAAAATAGTATATATACTAATCTAGATATATATATATATTATAGCCTAAATATAATATGTATAATTATTTTAAGAATTTGAGTCACAAACTAAAAGCAATTTATATTTAAAATATAGTAATTTTATATACTAGTTATATGACTAGGTCATAATTGGTCATATGACTAATAGTCATATTTGTCATAAAATAAGTTATAATTTACATGACCAAAACTTATATGACTATTATTATATGACCATTATAACTAGTAGTCATATAAAAAATATAATATGACCACATTTTTGGCCAACACTGCATGTGACTAATGTGTTACATATTGCAATTAAGGCATAAGTGACTGATGTGATCGAAATGGCATAAGTGATAGATTGACCATTTATGAACAAGTGCCACATGCATTTGTTAATAGATAGTTTCATACATATATGGGCGATATTTGCTCTACTTTGTAGGCATGTTGGCCATAATCCCTCATTATATTAAATAAAGAATACTATAATCAATTTTATAAAATACATTACAATTTCTTTCGAATTGCCAAATCACAATAAACATAAACTCTCTCGCTTATGTAAATACTAACAACTATAATTTTTGTTACAAAACTCTTTCCCGTACACCCCTAAAAATCATATAAACAACAAAATTACTA
Organism: Gigaspora rosea; assembly: GCA_003550325.1. NCBI lineage: Eukaryota > Fungi > Glomeromycota > Glomeromycetes > Diversisporales > Gigasporaceae > Gigaspora > Gigaspora rosea. The sequence continues at coordinate 106,721 of QKWP01001180.1, read as the reverse complement.
CGGCAAAGAGCGCTTTTTCGTACACAAACATAATTAAGGATAAGTAAATAATAGCATTAGCTACTGTCACCATTTCCGGACTACAAAATCAAACGTAGAAGGACCCAAACCGCTTGTACACCACTTGCTTCAACAAAATTGTTGCCGACTATGTCAGCAACACAAGACCATAAAAACAGAAGTACAGACATGTATATCTGTGCCACTCTTCATACTGCTATGGATATAGATGATGAAGACAAAGACCATACTACAAAGAAAATAAAAACCACCACTACCCTTTCGACTAAAACATCTAGGATACCCTCCCTAGATAATAGTAGCGAAAAAAATATAGAAAACTTGGGGAAATCTACTGAGACCCCGAATATTTCAACTATGACGTCAGCGGACCTTCCAATCACAACAAACCACAAAATCTTCCCAGGACCCACATCAGCACCCATAACATTTTCCCACGACAACCCTTATGTAGATCACGGGACCAACACAACAAATCAACAGACCGATCAGCTGACCTCAACACTACAAGTACCGGATCTGGGTACCAGATCTAATACAGTTCCTTCCAACCTAACTCCCGGACGAACGACTAATGCCATCCAATACTTACAGAAGCCAATTTCTTTGACTTTGACATCGCTGAGCCTAAAATACACCCACTATCCGAAAACGTGGCAAACAAGCAAAAGGATACCGAAATGGAAATTACGTCAGACAACACAATAGAATCAGAACCGGAATCATCACAACAAACACATCAAGCAACCTTATCTCTGAAACCCACCTATAGTGCAATCGCATCCGGCAGAAGCACCACCGTCCATAACAAAGCCCTTCGACGAGGAATTATATACAAATGGAAAGACCAAGTAGAGAAAAAACTAAAAGAGATATGTCAAAACTTGAGAGTTGACAATTTCGACGAAGAGACCTGGCACACAGACAAAATCATGGAAATTCTGCAGTCAAAAGAAAACCTTACAGCTTTTATTAGACATAAATTAAATACAAATCTGACCAATATCCAAATTCCGACTGCTATCGATGCAAAACTACGCTACAAAGACACAGCTTTCTTCTGCTCCTTCATTCAAATAGCCTCAGCCCAAGCCCCCCATCAAATAGAATTTTCTACACTACTGAACAAAACTATAGATCGATATAAAAGATTATACAACATACCGATAACCAACAAAACCAATAGGGACCAAATATTCTTCGGGCTACGACAAAAAATTGTAATCGACTATCTAAAGAACCTAGATTTCATAGACTTAAATGGCCATGAGATTACTAGCTAGATTTTCTATTTATGGGGCTTTGGAAAAATGGAAAAACACATTGACTTTACAACTGCGCGTACAATAGCGAAAAATATACTCGATGAAACTATCGTCCCTCTTCCTGAACACCCGAATGACATCGACGAAAATATCTGTTCCATATTTCCTTTCCAATTACCAATTATTGACCGTTACGATACTCGCCAGATAGTTAGCATGCTCCGATTGATCTTCTCATTTCAACAACTCCCTGAGGCATACTTTAAATACACACGCATGCCACTCCCATCCTACCCTGCAGACTTGACCTCTGAGATAACCAACCACTTCCCTATCACAGAATACGCCGACCTCTGATCTCTCCCAGAATATTGTAGGGAATTGCGCAATTATTACACCTTTAAAGAACTTCCACCTTCATATTTCTCACTACCAGTAGCAGAAGTGAAGCCACAACTTCTAGTTACCCCACAAGAATTAAACATTGAGATCTGACACTTATTCCCCTTTGCTACTAAAAATGAGTCAGATTTCAAACAACATATAGACATCTTAAAGGAATACTACCGTTTCAAGAGACTGCCCAATGATTATCTCCGTCAGAAAAAATGCCTGCTAAAAGAACCAGCAGATCTAAAATTAAAAGGTGAATACACCTTCCCACTAATGGACCATACCACTGTAAAAAACTTCATTTCAGAAGTAATAGATGAATACCATATTCCAGAACCACTACCTAGTGTGTATACTGAAATCAACTTCACAAACAAGCCTGAACTCTCTTGGAACTTCAGGAAAATCAAAGAAATAGAACTTAACATACCTATCACAAGCTCCAAGAAACTAGCCATTACTGCAAAAAAGCTGCGAAAATTCTATTTCTTCCAACAACTCCCACAATCCTGATTAAAAATTCCTGTAAAAGAACGAAACCAACCTGTGGACCCCAACAAAAGACCAAGACTACCAAATGATCTTGAAACCCTCAAGAAAACTATTGAAAAAACACTACCCACCTTATCCATAGACCTACCGATATCCGACTATGAAGAGGTCATTTCTACTATCGACGCACTCCGTGAAAAATTCGACTTCAAAGCTACTCCACCATACTTATTCCAACTACTTGACCAGCCAAAACCAGATTGGGACCTCTATGATTACGATGATGTCTGAAAAAGAAAATGATACACAATTACCAGCACAACTGTTGGAACCTAAAAGAAGCATTATAAAACTTGATAGAATTAACAACAATATTAGAATCTCTACCCATAATATTCGCGGAATGCACAACCACTTAAAATACAAAACTAGATCGAATACTGTACTAAATCGAACCTCCATATCATAGCCATTACTGAAACTAAACTCACTGACAATAAAGCAAAAAATCTCTCTAACCCTCTATACCACATATACTCTTCAAACTTCATACCATATACCCCCAACAGAGAGACACAAGCCTAGGCACCACAATTATAGTTTACAACGAACTACAACCATATATACATGACATTAGAACCCTACCAGGGTCTGCAATTTATATCGATTTCTACTTTCCTTCTAACAAAACTCGCATTATCTCCACTTACATACCATCACAAGCAAACCATCCAGAGTTATATAAAAAAACCCAAGAAAAAGTCTTCGCTTGGTTTCTAGAAGCAAAGAACAAGAACTAGAACGTTATCATCCTCGGGGATTTCAATGCGAACCAAGACAGAGACAAGAAGTTCCAACTCTTCCAAAACCTCAACTCCACCAACACTACTAGCCTACTTTCATTCCACAATATAACGGACCCCACCTGGATTGGCCCTAATACAACTAGTCAGATTGACGACATATGGTGCAACTCAGAAATCCTCCTAAATATGGAAAAAATAGAATTAATAGACACCACTTACATCATAAAAAATGATCACTGAATCATTACTACATTTTGAAACATAGATATCTCAAAACAAAAAACCATTAGAAACAAGAAAAAAAAGAGGAAGATATACCACTATGAAAAGATGACCAAAAAGAACTGGGAGGACTTCATCTCAGAAGTAGACAACTGTGACTGGAACGTCACTGCCGAAGAAACATGGAACATAACTACATTAAACAAGACATGGAACAAATGGGCCACCAAGATAAAACAAATAATCAACCATATACCCTTCTCATTTAAATCTCCAAAACCCTTCTATGCCTTTTTCTTGAAGACTACTCACCTCCACCTCGCATTAAAATCTATGAATAAATGTCTTAGAAGACTAACAAATGCATCATTCCCTCCTACAGTTGACACGATAAACCCTTGCAACAAATTCTTAACAAAAGCCGCCAAACTAGCTGCGCTAGACATTGAACTCCTCACCCCAGCAGATATTATTTCTACACTCACACAAACTATCATTAATCTCAAACAAATCAAACACACTATATGGGCAGCTAGAAATCTAGAAAATCTCCAAGAACAAAATAAACATATAAACTTCTATATAAATAGGCATTATGATGACTTTAAGGACAACACTAGTCGAATGCTAAACAGCATTCTACAACAAAGATCTGAGCCAGTTAAACCTGATAAAATTATTATCTCCGACCAAGTCATAACAGAAAAAACAGAAATCAAAGAACATATCAGGAGACACTTTAAACTATGGGCCAAAGCTAATCCTCAAAATACAGACTGGCAAGCAGAATGGGAAGAAATTTATCATCCCATAAAAAAGATCGACTCTACAATTTACGAACCTGTTACTAAACCTATTACTATGGATGAACTCCGACGAACCATATTGCAAACCCCAAAGAATAAAGCAACTGGTCCCATACCCATCTCAAATGAGATCCTGCAAAACCTCCTCACCTCAGCCCTGGAAATACTTCTCAACATCCTTAATAACTGCCTAAAACTCAATTGTGTACCCAACCAGTGGTTACAAGCAAACATATGGCCTATCCCAAAAAAGAAAAAATACAATTATGACCTGAGCACTACGAGGCCGATAACTTTAATAGACTATATGCAGAAACTATTTACAAAGATCTTAAACAACAGATTAACCACAGTAATAATGTGCTATGAAGTCCTCTCCCCTATGAACTTTGCAGCATTCCCCCACCAGTCCACAGTACAGCTAGTCACGCAACTCACACAAATGATCGAAGATGCCAATACAAACAGAAAAGAAATCTGGGCATTATCGCAAGATATGTCCAAGGCCTTTGACTCTGTCAACATAGCAACTTTAAAAAAGGCTCTACATCGAATAAAAATCCCTTTACCAATAATAGAACTTTTAACCTACCTTCTCTCACACCGAACTAACCGTGTAATTACTGACCTAGGATTCACAGAACCATATCCAGTTCAAGATGGTATCGACCAAGGAAAGACTTTCTCCCCTCTCCTCTGGAAAATATACTACGACCCTCTAATCTCTACCATACAGCAACGCTATATCGGCTACACTAGTACAATTCCTACCTCCCCACCAAAGGAAATTAATACCTCAATCATGGCCTATATGGATGACTCCCTGTGGGTCGCTCCTGATAAGAATACACTAATGGATATACTAACTACTGCAACTAGTTTTTACAAGCTCAATAACATTCGAGTCAACCCCGAAAAATCATCCCTCATCACAAATTCACTACATACACCCTCGCATCCTTCAATTACCTTTGACAATACCGAAATAATGGCTCTACCACACAATACCCCTTTAAAATATCTCGGAGCCTGGTACACAGCTAACGGAAAACACACCCATATTCAAAAATTAATTATCCACGAAATTACTACCAACTTAAAGAAACTAAAATTTGCCAAAATCACAGAAAAACAAGTGATATACATAATCAATCACGTCATCACCCCCCGCTTACAATATCGACTTCTCTCATCATATTTAAATCCCACACAAATGAATACCATAAAAAGAACTTACCTCAACACCGTAAAACAGAAAGGGAAACTAGCAAGAGGAGTGCCTAACTCATTTCTCTTCTGCACTGGAATATATGCCCTACGCGACCTAGAACAAGCTCAACTCTCAACCTTAACCTCCACTCTAATCAAGGGATTAAACCACCCCCACTTCGACAAATCATACCTAAAACTCAGAATACAACAACTACAAGACTCTACTATATCAAATATCTCAATCCTAGAAAAAGAACCCGTCTTTCCTACATCACAATTCCGTACATACACCGCACAAGCTGTACTTGCACTATATAAACTACATCTAAAACTAGTCCGACCCCTAAATAATTGGCCCACCACATCGAACATAATGGGAACCACCATCAACAACATACTATCAAACCACCCTAAAGGAACATATTATAAAGAGAAACTTAATGAACACAATATAAGTTGTATAGAGCAGTTCCTAAACTGGAAAAATGACAGGTTCCTAAACTGGCAAAACTTCTAACACAACATAAAAAAGATTATTAGAGGGAGGACCCCAAAATGGTTCTACCAAATACACAAACTCATCATATCTACGACAGCACCCTCCTTTAAATTAGTAAACCCTAACCCTTTTACAACTCCACCGTGGACCCCAGTCAATAAAGGATGGATAATCACGAGGGACAAACAAATCGCCAGAATATTCAACCCCTACTCAACCAATAATAAAGGGAAACACTATGTCTACTCAAACTTATCAGGCCGACTAGAACCATACACAGGTTGCAAGCTCAAAGACAGAAAAAACAAAACGAAACACTGCTATATCACACTAAATAATTACCGGATATATAACATTCTAGTCAGCTGTAAACGTATAATATACGCTGACATAACCGACATCCATAGAGCACTATCATCCAGCACACTCCCAACACCCCATAATATACAACCCAAACCAATACTACCAAGACCTTTCCATTATTCGAAAACCCTCCAACCCCCCTATGGGAATCATTAATATCTACAAACTTTAAAAAAAAGAAAATATCCATACAGCTATCTACCAGAATAGAAAAAATAACTGAAATAAAGAAACATACGGCAATATGCAAAATAAACACTAGAAAAGACCCTCTACACTGCTACAACCTACACTGGCCATCCAAAATGAACGCATTAATTTCACTCCTGACCTTCATCATCACAACAATAGACTCCACGGCAAAAATAAATATTACTACTAACAACACATTGCTGCTACAAACAATCGAATACATAACCAGCCTCCAACACTTCGAACAACAAAAACTAGACGGAACTCCCTTCCCCTTTATATTACGAACACTATTCATACTACTCATTGATAGAAAAGTCACCGTGATCTTTGATAAAGATCTAATAATTGATAATCCACCCTCACCCTTCCCGCTAGACTTAACACCGCACAAATTCATTTACAACAAATACATCTCACTATTAATGGACACTCCCTGTATACAACCTATAAAAACAATATTGAAACAACTCCATCAGATTACAAACGACTTAAAATGGCATAATCAACAGAGGATATCCTTATGGGACCAATACCTAACCTACGCTAAAATCCAATGGGACCACACCTTGGACTCTCTCTCATACAATGACAAACCAAAAGGCCTATACACCAATCCCTCCACATCCAACCTAAAAAACTTCAAGGTGAAACTACTGGCTGAAGAACTCCCGACCCACCTTCTTCTCTACCTCCAAAATCAATCGAAATATCCAATTCACCTATGCCCAAGATGTTACTCAGCCTCAGAAGATGTACCACACCTACTAACTTGCATCAGTAACCCTTTCAATTTTAATACAGAACTAAAGAGAATTCTCATCAAGATCGCTACTAAACTCGAATTACCCCTATACAACGTAGACGGATTCATCAACTCATATACACACCTTCACATACAACAACAACTTCCCATAGGCTTTATCACCAATCTGACTTTGGCACCCTTCAACACCAAACTCCTTTAAACAAGACACACACCTCTGATCCATCACACCATAATGAAATTCATATACAAAGAAATTTGGCTTCCCTCCCAAATGTCACGACATAATAAAGCAGTTCCCTGCCCATTATCGCTTACGACACCAACTTTGACACCAACTAAACCCTTACTCCCCTATATATCCAGAAAAAAATTCAACTCTCTATAACACTAGGACACTCATCTCTACACAAATTATCGAAAGCTAGAGGTCTACGACTATTCTAGTAAAAAATTGGTCGAGAGTAAACCAGCTCTTACCTCTACTTCCCTATAGATTAGCAAATCCCTACATGTAATCATATATGTAATTATCTGCAAAATCATTAATAAAGAAATAGAGGATAGACCTCTCTTTAAAAAAAAAAAAAAAAAAAAATACTAACAACTATAATATACTATTGCACAGTTTGTGTCTCTGTGCTTACATGACTTCCTGTTGATAGTTGCTCTATTAGCCTCGATTTCTGAGAGATAATCCACGGGTTAGCCAAGTAACCTACTATCAGCTAACTTATTGCAGATCATATATTATTTTTGCTATAGTTACCGTATATTGCCGAAAATAAGCTACCTTCTAAAATAAGCTACCCCCAGTTTTGATCCAAAAATGTCAAAACACCTTTGCCCCAAAAATAAGCTACCCCTTTGTCGCACCAAAAGATATTAACAAAATTTTTAGTTCCGAAAATAAGCTACCCCCACGATCGATAAACGTTGCTACATAGTAAAGTCTAAATTTTAATAAGTAAATCGATCAAAGTCGCATAAGTAACCTTATTCAGCAGATCAAAATACGCGTACCCTAAAAATTTCATAAAAATCGGAGAACTTTTTATTATTTGACGTTTAATTTTTACGTTCAATAGTTTTTTTTACAAAAAAAAAACCGTTGAACGTAAAAATTAAACGTCAAATAATAAAAAGTTCTCCGATTTTTATGAAATTTTTAGGGTATGCGTATTTTGATTATTTTGATCTGCTAAACAAGGTTACTTATGCGACTTTGATCAATTTACTTAGTAAAATTTAGACTTTACTATATAGCGATTATAATCGATNTAAAATTTAGACTTTACTATATAGCGATTATAATCGATTGTTTTATAAGTTATCTCCGATTTTTTTCTGCATGTTTATTATTGTTTATAACATATTTATTTATTGCCTACAGCATATTTATTTATTGTCTACAGTATATTTATTTATCTATTTTACTTGTTAGAGTTTGTGTCCGAAAATAAGCTACCTCTTTGTTGTGCTTTAAATTACTTAAAATAGTAAATAACCCGAAAATAAGCTACTCACGGATTTTTTTGTTAAAAATCGGCAAAAAAAAGTAGCTTATTTTCGGCAACATATGGTAGTCTAGTGCCCTTTGTGTTAACGGAACGTACATAGCTCACCCCCAGAAAAATTCCCTGTTACGTAACGATCTTTCGAATTTTATCCCGTGTTTGTGTAACATCACGTCAATCCACCAAACAAAAAATCTTCTTTAAAAACCTTTAACGAAACCTAAAGAACATTTATGAAACAACTTTATAGAAGCAGATCAATATTAATTAGTCACTAAATTTTGAATCCAATTTTGAATTTTATTCATTTTAACGAAACAGACGATAGAAAGCAAAGTGTTATAAAAGAGGATTAATATCTGTTTGGGTCAATTCTGTCGAATTTAATAAGCATTATAGTAAACTTTCTAAAAATGGCAAATGCAATAAATTCACTTGATATAATAAAAAATTTGAAAAGGCAAATCAGTTAGGCATAATAAATATTAATTCTTTATTATAAATATTCATTGTAAAAATGTATATAAAAAACAATTAATTTTAAATAAAGAACCAAGGATTCAGAATAATACTTTGACTCTACATGGCCTGTAACTATTTACTCTGTTTCGTTATCCCGTATATGATCGTTATGCATAATTCGTTATGCATATGAGTGTTATGCATTAATCGTTATGCATAAGATCGTATCATTATGCATCATGATAAATAGTTTCGTAATCACATAGAAGTAGAAATCTACAAATAAAATAGTTAATATTAGTAAAAGAAAATTATGTAAAAAAAATATACAAAAAGATGTAATTTTTAGTTAGATATAACGAATATTAATTCTTTATTATAAATGTTTATTGTAAAAATGTATATAAAAAACAATTAATTTTAAATAATGAACCGGAGATTCAGAATGCCCGTAACTATTTACTCTGTTTCGTCATCCCATATATGATCGTTATGAATAATTCGTTATGCATATAAGTGTTATCAGTTATGCATAAATCGTTATGTATAAGATCGTTATGCATCATGAAAATAGTTTTGTGATACATAGAAGTAGAAATCTACAAAGAATAGTCAATATTAGTAAAGAAAATTATATAAAAAATATACAAAAAGATGTAATCAATTAGGTACAATGAATATTAATTCTTTATTATAAATATTCATTGTAAAAACATATATAAAAAACAATTAATTTTAAATAAAGAACCAAGGATTCAGAATAATATGATGCTTGACTCTATATGCCCCGTAACTATTTACTCTGTTTCATCATTCCGTACATGATCGTTATGCATAATTCATTATGCATATGAGTGTTATGTATAAATCATTATGTATAAGATCGTTATGCATCATGATAAACAGTTTCATGATCACATAGAAGTAGAAATCTACAAATAGAATAGTCAATATTAGCAAAAGAAAATTATGTAAAAAAAATATACAAAAAGATGTAATCAGTTAGATATAACGAATATTAATTTTTTATTATAAATATTCATTGTAAAAATGTATATAAAAAACAATTAATTTTAAATAATGAACCGGAGATTCAGAATGCCCCGTAACTATTTACTCTGTTTCGTCATCCCATATATGATCGTTATGCATAATTCGTTATGCATATAAGTGTTATTAGTTATGCATAAATCGTTACGTATAAGATCGTTATGCATCATGATAAATAGTTTCGTGATACATAGAAGTAGAAATCTACAAATAATAGTCAATATTAGTAAAGAAAATTATATAAAAATATACAAAAAGATGTAATCAATTAGGTACAATGAATATTAATTCTTTATTATAAATATTTATTGTAAAAATATATATAAAAAACAATTAATTTTAAATAAAGAACCGAGGATTCAGAATAATATGATGCTTTGACTCTATATGCCCCGTAACTATTTACTCTGTTTCGTCATCCTGTACATGATCATTACACATGATTCGTTATGCATATGAGTATTATGAATAAATCGTTATGCATAAGATCATTATGTATCATAATAAATAGTTTCGTGATCACATAGAAGTAGAAATCTACAAATAGAATAGTCAATATTAGCAAAAGAAAATTATGCAAAAAAAAATATACAAAAAGATGTTTGTAGAGGCAGAATTGGAATTGGAACGCCTTCAATACTTATCTTTACAAAATAATTTTTTAAAAATTCAAGAAAAGCCTTTGCTTTAATAATCAAATATTTCGATTGTACTAAGACATATGATAAATAAATAAAAGAACAAATCAATAAGTAGAATAGTACTAATCAGACTATGGCACCTTTTTAAATATTTACCTTAGCTTGCATTTATTATATTATTAAACTAGATATCATTAAAATATAATTTATTGATTGTAATTAGCTTCTGTATCTTTGAAATATCATTTAACTTAGTTTGTATTCATTGTATTATTAAACTAGATATTGGCAAAATAAGTTGGCTTATTGGTAAAAATAATAGTAATCAGGTTTTAGCGTCTTCTTTAAAATATTATTTACCTTAGCTTGCATTCATTATATTAATAAACTAGATATCATCAAATTTAATTCTAGAACTATATTAATTAAAAATTGAAATGTATATAAGTGTTAGCTTTTTGATCTTTAAAAAAATTCAGAATTAAACCTTTGCCAATCAATTACTATAATTTTTACTTTGTTAATAAATTACCAAATCTATAAAATATTTCTTGCAACAAATGGAATTCCAATCTAGCGCTAAACAACCAGTTTGCACGGACTGTAATCAACCTCGCCCACTTGAACAGTTTTTGAAAAATGACAAAATTTGTAAAACATGTTCATTTTGTAGAGATAGAAAAAATAAACAAAATGCACAAAAACACGTAGCTACAGGTGCATTGGAAGATGCAAGCATCAATCATATTACAATGGAAGGCTTCTTCAGAATTTTGAAAACTATGAAAGGACAAGCTATAGAAAACCTTATGCAAATTATTGATATTAGTGAATATGCAATTCCAATTAATCCAAAAAAAATTGCATCACATATTTCAGATAACATTCTTACGGCTATAAATTTTAAATTCAAGTAAGAATTACTGTTATATAAATAAAATATAGTTATAGGGTTGCTAATAAAGTACTCTAGTAAATAATAAAATATAACCTACTACAGAGCACTCCAGGAACAGGCATATTATAGTCTTGAAGTACTCTATTAGCAACCTTATATAGTTGGCTCTATTATACTAACCTTTATAAACTAACCTTTATAAAGTTATAAAGACCAACCTCCACGGAAATCAAATAATATTGCAATAATTAGATATCATTGTGCCCAATTGCTTGACAGGCAAAAAAAATCCAAAAAACATGAAGATCCCACAAAGCATAGAAACCGTTTACCAATGCAACGGTTTCATTGCAGAGGTTGGCTAATTATTACTGTCGATATGGAAAAATTACAAGTTACAATCAATTTAACTCATGAATATTATGCTGAATATGTTGATGTACATGTAATGAATGAAATAAAAGAATATATTCAAACAAACCTTCAACAAACTTCTCGAAATATTTGGGAAAATCTTGGTACAAGAAGTGTAAATATTACTGAAAAGCAGATATACTATTGGTGGATGACCTTTAGTCAACATATCTGGAAAAAAGATAAAAATCAATTACAATCAGCAATTAAAATCATTGAACAATATGATGATATTGAAATATTGCTGACTGTTGAAGATAGTGGAGTTACTATGATTAGCTTTGGAATCAAGGATATTATTAACCAACTTGGTGTAAATGCAGTTGAGATTGGCATAGATGCAACATGTATGTGTTCATATTAGTATTGCTGGCTAAATCGTTTTTAAACTTCAAAATGTTTGTCTTTTGGGGTTAGATTTTGCTAAACTTAAAACTTTTGAAACTTCTATATAAGTGCTACCAAAAAAAAGGTTGTTCAGACTTTCAAGCATAATATACTCGAAAGTCTGAACAGCCTTTTTCCTTTGGTAGTGCTCATATATTAAAAGCTACTTTTCCAGATTATGTCTGCATACAATATTCCATAACTTACTCACCAAAAATTAATTTGCTAAGTTTTAAAGTGTTTCAAATTTTAACTAGCTAAAAAATTTGAAACCGCAATGCTAAATAATATACAGTCTATTTTAAAAATAATAAACCTCTATATAATAAACTCTGCATATAATTAAATCTTTAAAATTTCATAATAGTTTGGTATAAAAGTACTATTAGTCCTTAATAAACATACTATACATATTTTTGCGAAATACAGTATGAGCGTTATTTGGAGAGTTGCACACTATAAAATAGTATGTGATGCTTCAAAATAACATCTATGCATGCTTCTAACGTGTGCCCCATATATGCAGTAATATAGTGTTAGTTTTCTCTTTGCACAACTGCTTATATATGTACAATGTACATGGTCATTATTTGGAAAAACAGGTTGATTCAAAAACCAATCCTTGTCTCGAAATAATGCCTATGCGCATACTCTAATTAATGCATATACACCCAAAATATAGGAGGCATTGTTTCACAAAAACACAGTAGTAATTTTCTATAATAAACTATTTTTCTTCCAGAACTATTAGTTTGTTATAAGTTGAGCCGGCTGTAACTAAGTTTTTAAAAAATTCTAATAAGTTCTATTAACAATTAATATTATTTTATAATTTAGATAACACTAATAAAATGAATCTCGAATTATATTTAGTACTTGCTGAAGTGGATGGAATGGGATTTCCATTAGCCTATATGCTGCTAACTATGGCTACTGCAATTATGGATGGCATTCGCCTAAAATGATTACCCACTTTTTAAAAAAATTGTCTTACATAGGAATTCACCCAACCTTTGTTATAACTGATAAAAATTCAGCACAAATCTCAGCAGTAAAAGAAATATGGCCAGATGCTTACATTCAACTTTGTTTGTGCATTTAAAACGGGCAATAAAACGACAATTAGGATTAAAAAAAAAACCAATATCATGCAAATTTAGCAAATGTCGAATTTTCATTTATTGATGTTGATTTTTGTCTTGATATTGTCTCTAATAATACAAATAAAACAATTGAATTGCCACAAAATAAAAAAATAGCATTTACCTTTTGTCCTCCTGAACATCATAACCATATTATTAATCTTGTAACAAAGCATTTTAATTAGCATCCCTATATTCCTGCAGACGATATGAGGTATTATGCATCTAATCAAATTCGCGAAGCAGCCGTAAAGGAAATATATAAATACTACAAAGGCAATGACCTTAAATGGGTATGGTCATATTTATGGGTGGAGTGGTATACTTCATCAAAATGGTACTCCTGGGTACAGAGTACAAAAAAAGAAATTTCCGTATTAAAGACAACGATGATAGTAGAGTCACATTGGAGGCTTATTAAACATAATTATATTAATAAATTTAATAAACTACGTGTTGACTTATTAGTATGGATTCTTGTTGAACGTCTCCTTCCACGCTATATTATTAAGATGCGGGATTTTGAATCAAATTCCAAAACAAGAACTATAGCATCATGGCGCCCTCCCTTTAAACGTGATTGGAAAACATGCGCAAAAAAAGCATTGAGTGGTAATTCATATGCCACTGATCCGAAAATGTGGACCTGCTCATGCCCGGCTTATCTTGATAGTTGTTTTCTTCTCTGTAAGCATCTGGTGCAATCTGTTTGTCCAATAAGACCCAATTTCTTTAATGAAGTTAAACGTTACAGATCTCTGCCTTTCTGGAGACATAAGGATTTGATTCCATTGGTACAGGGTTTAGAACCAGTAGAGGAGGATGAAACGTATGAGCTAGAAGATAAACTTGATACAGATATGTCAGTTGAAAATGAAGAATTAAATGAAGCTGACAAAGATCTTGCAAACAATTAAATGATAAAACTGATGACGAACTTGTGGAAGCACTTCAAGAATATAAAGAAGGTGGGAATGATGATTTTTTCGAAGAATTTAATGAATCATGGGAAGAAGTTAATAATTGTGTTACAAACAAGCTTCAAAAATGGATTGATTTACTTATGAGTCAAGAGCAGTATAGAGATCAATGATTTTTATTAATGGCAGAAGAGGCTATAAATGGAATAGAGAAAATATCAACAAAGTGTGAAGCGTTAAAGAATAGAAAAACTTTACCAAGAATGTGGAAAGATTGTGATAAGCAAACGATGTTTTATAAATTTTAACTTCACCTTTGTTATATAACTGCGTTACTTTCCAATTCGTGTAATAGTTATATAATTATATTTAGTATTATATCAAAGTAAATAATTGATTCGTGCAAAGAAATAAAAAAATTGAATTTTTTAACTCTACTTATATTATCGTCAAGCCCAAAGTGGAGGCAAAAGTATTACCGAAGTTTCTCATACTAATTTAAAAAAACAAAGCCAAAAATTAATTCCATCGGCAACAAACTGAGAAACTAGAAATCAAAGCCAAAGAATTTTAGCCCTCATTATACTAACTTAGAACCTTGGCAACGAGGCTTTGTTTTAATCGGTATTTGCTGGGAATTTAGAAAAAATGGGTTATTAAAAAGTGCCGTTCAAGTTTATCAGAGTAAAGTAGTATTTGGCTGCTATAAAGGAGTTTATTTTTGTAGTGAGGAGTATCGGGATTGATTTAATTGTCCAAAATAACGAAAAATCGAATTTTTAACTTCGTTATTCTAATTAGTTGCCCCAAAACAGAAAAATTGAATTTTTAATTAACTTTGATTTAAATAGCACGAAAAAAATAGGCATAATATTATACAAACATGGAAAAAAATTAGAAGATCGTCACGTGACAGTGAATTTTTCTGGGGGTGAGCTGTGTACGTTTGTTAATGGCAGGTTTTGATTTTTGTTTTTATATGGCAAATTATAATTATAGTTATACAAATATTATTATTTTTTATATGGAAAACTTTTTTTTGAAAAAAAATTTTTTAAAATTTTATTATATGAACCACCCTTATGAAGAGGAAAGGAGATGAGTAATATAAAACACCGAATCCAGTTGGCCTCGCCTAAATCAAATAAAATTATGACAATTTCAATACAATCTAACTCATAGCTAATACAGTTAGAGATAGGCAAAATGGCACTTTCTACACTATGCATGCACATGGTATGCTGCATGCATGCATATTATATGCACTATAGTTAATCGAGTCTGAGACTGGTTCTGAAATCAGCAAATTAATCTGAATTTAAATATGTTTATATGTATTTTTTGCAATGATCAAGTTTATTTGTGCATTAAATTAGAATTAGTTAGTAAAATTTTGTGAATCATAAGATTTCATAGAATTTTATTAATAAAATTCTATAAAATCTTATAATTCACAAATTTTTATTAATTAATTCTAATTTTATTCACTAAGTAAACTTGTTCAGTTCTTAAAAATATATTAAATCAGTTAAGTTGGTTTTATTTTACTTGAAATTTGGAAGAAAAATGCATAATTTTAAATTTTTGATCAAAAAGTCAAATTTAAGCATCTTTTCACCAAATTTTAAATAACATAAAAACAACTCTACCAATTTAATGTATTATTAGATGCTGAACATGGTTACTTAATGCATAAAGTTAGAATTGATTAATAAAATTTTGCGATTTATGTAGATTTCGTAGGAATTTATTAATAAAATTCTATAAAATCTTATGATTCACAAAATTTTACTAATTAATTATAACTTAATGCAATAAGTAAACTTGTTCAGCATCTAAAAATACATCAAATCGGCTAAATTATTTTTATTTTACTTGAAATTTAGAGAATAGATGCATAATTTTGGATTTTTGATTAAAAAATCGAATTTAAGCATCTTTTCTCCAATTTTCAAGTAAAATAAAACAGCTCTACTGATTTAATGTATTTTTAGGTGCTAAATAAGTTTACTTATTGCATTAAGTTAGAATTAATTAGTAAAATCTTGTGAATAATAAGATTTTATAAAATTTTATTAATAAAATTCTATAAAATTTTATTATTCACAAGATTTCACTAATTAATTCTAACTCAATGCACTAACTAAACTTATTCAGCACTTGCAAATACATTAAATCAGCAGAGTTGTTTTTATTTTACTTGCAATTTGGAGAAAAGATACTTAAATTTGACTTCTTTGATCAAAAATCCAAAATTATACATCTATTCTCTAAATTTCAAGTAAATAAAAATACTTTAGCCGATTTGATGTATTTTTAGATGTTTAACAAGTTTACTTTTTTTTTTTAAGTTTAGAGGCCGTGTGCTATGCCCGGGATTTATTATGAGTTATAGTGACGTAATATTTGTTACATGAATGAGGATACAACTAGCCACGCGTGCACTTTTAGTGCTTAATTTAAGTAGTCCGCCTAAAGGTTCTACACTAGCTGCCATACCTAAACCCAACTACGGGAATTGTCTATTTAAACCCTCTGGTTCATGGTCCTCCTATTACTACCCGACGCACTACATTTAATGCAGATATTGTAGGCCCCAACCCTTTTAAGTATCGACGACCTAAGGGCTACTTTACCCTCGCACAAGAGCCTACCGGAACACCTTCCATGTCCCATACATGTACTATTGCCCGGATTTGGTAACTGATGCTACCTGCCCTTATTAGGTTCGTTCCGATCATAGTATCCGCCTTCTCTGGCGCATACCATAAGGACCGATTTTTCCTACCTCCTAACTTGGGTCTTGCCAAACGGGTTCTTGTGGGTTTTTTCTGGTTCCCTGAATTTGCGATGTAACACATACATCATTGTGCCCGCAGGCTCCCATTCAAGATGGTGGAACCAAGGTTACAGGTTTAGCGCCCAACCGCTCATAAGCCACAATTACCAAATGCAGATTTAACTTTAAAACGTCGCTAGTGGGTTTCAAACTATCAATCTGCCGCTTGGGGTGTGACACCTTGACCACTTCTCTAAGGCGCCACACTGTTTAACATAGAGATCTTACATGGGTCGAAAATTACCGACCCAGGCGGGTCAAGTACTGACCCGGGTTATGACCCGGGTCAACAGGTCAACTCCTTTTTTTTTTTTGTCTTCGGAAACATGCTTAATTTTTTGTTTCAACTAGAGTTATGACCCTGGTCAGAAAATAACGGCAGTCGCGCTAAAACCAGGAACGTTATACTTTATAAGTACATCTTAAAATTAAAATTTTCTAAAATAGAATATATATTTACATTATTTTGTTTCCTTTTAATGATAAATATAGGTCGTATAAGTACTTTTATACGCCAAATAGACGATTAAGCTCAAGCGATTTATTTTTTATTTATTATAAAGAAAAAGCAAATAAGTCCATTTCTGGATGTTTTGCATCCAATAACGGCGCATCTGGCTTTGAATTCAATGAGCTCGCAAGCTGAGCACCTTCGTGATATGGGTAACACATTAAATTTAAAGCCAGATGCTTTTTAATTGTCAAGTAAAAACGATCACCCTGTGATCTTTTGGATCTTTCGCCTGCCAAATAAAACAGTTATTGGTTGCTACGCATTCATTAACTATATAATATAATTAATATTGTAATAAATTAATTTTCGAAGAGGTTAAAACCTCATTATTATTGTGGACTAAACTATATTGTTGATTCTTTTGAAATAAAAATAAAATAATCGACACATAATAAATAAATGAACTACTTCCGTATTATTTCATTGACAAAAACGCTTGCTGAAAACTTAGTTCGTAGATAATGATTTTTACAGACAAGATTATTTTACATACGAATAATTCAATATATTGTATCAAGAATTTTTTTTATAAATTGTATCAACTTTAAACATAAACTTAACTCTATCAACTTATGACTAGAATTAATTTGCCCAAAATTAGTTTTTGATGAAATAACTTTTTATGAAACGGACTTGTCCGTGAATTAATCGATTGCAAAATAACCTTGCCTGAAATTAATTCTCTGCGAATTAAGTTTTCCGTGAAGTAATTATTGGTGAGTTGATCGAAACCGAGTGAACCTGATACTATTAAATAAATATTTAATAAAATACTCAATAAAATCAATTAACGTATCTAAAATGATAAGCAGTTTATGTATTTTCCACGTCATTTCTGAATTTATGTCGATTCTGAATTGTCATTTAGAATCGGTATCCATTTAACAAATTAAAAAAAAAAAGCAAGCGAAAAAATTTAGAAATAATAATAATATTATTAAATATCTCATTAATATTCGAACTAACTAACGCGTTTGCATTAAAAATGAGAGGAAAAACAGTGTGATGCAGATATAGGGAATCACCTAAAGATTTAAATAAACCGTTAGAATGAAAATTGTGAACAAACTTTAAAGAAAAATTGCTAAATACTTATCATTAAATAAAGCAATAAATCGTGTTAGTATTTTCAGATTGATGCAAATAGTGATACCTATCCGCATAAAATATGTTTTATTTGGAGAGATACTTAATAACAAAAAAATGCGTTCTATTTAATACGTTTTCATGAAAACAATATTTTTTAAATATTAAACTTCACCTATTCTGAATCTTGACCCGTTTGACCCAATTTCTGACCTGTCAGGTCTGGTGACCCGTACGGGTAACCCGACCTGGTAATAACTCTAGAAATAAAAAAATGCATTCTATTTAAAACAATACGTTTATGCATAAATATCTTTTTTTTTATTTCGATATTGATTTGTAATTTAATAAATTTACCTATTCTAAATCTTGACCCGTTTGACCTGGGTCGAGCCAATTTATGACCCGTACGGGTCACCCGACCCGGGTAATAACTCTAGTTTAACAAGTTTACTTATTGTATTAAGTTATAATTAATTAGTAAAATTTTGCGAATCATAAGATTTTATAAAATTTTATTCATAAATTTCTACAAAATCTACATAAATCGCAAAATTTTATTAATTATTTCTAACTTTATGCATTAAGTAATCATGCTCAGCACCTAAAATACATTAAATTGGTTGAGTTGTTTTTATGTTACTTAAAATTTGGTGAGAATATGCTTAAATTTAACTTTTTGATCAAAAAATCTAAAATTATGCATCTTTCTTCAAAATTTCAAGTAAAACAAAATCAAATTTGCCAATTTAATATATTTTTAGGAACTGAACAAGTTTACTTAGTGAGTAAAATTAAGAATTAATTAATAAAAATTTGTGAATTATAAGATTTTATAGAATTTTATTAATAAAATTCTATAAAATCTCTAATTAATTCTAACTTAATGCACTAAATAAACTTGATCAGTGCAAAAAAATACATATAAACATATTTAAATTTAAATTAATTTGCTGATTTCAGATCAGACCTGGACCAAACTCATAATTGAGTTTGAGTCTAATCTGAAGTTTGAAATTAGTAAAATTTAGAGTCTGGGTCTGGTCTGATCCCAGAAGCACTAGTTACACTAAAACATTATTTTGGTAGCAAAATTATAAAAAATAAACTAGTGGGTCAAAAGTTATTTATTATCAAATATTCTATTTTAACTAATTTTGTATAGGCATGCATTAAATTGCTTAGACTATGTGTATGCGTGCATGCATGCATGCATCATGCGCATGGTGCCCATCTCTAAATACAGTACAGTAAAGTTATTGCTAGTGAAATTATGAAATTACAAGAATCAAAAAATAATAAAAACCTTTAAATAAATAGTCTTAAAGTTCATTTAAAAATGTTTGAAGTTTGTTACTTTTGATGATTTAAGCATGTGTAAATTAATTCTTTGGCAGACATGAGAAAAAAATTTTAATTATACATCTACCATAATAAGTAAAAAAACTTACATAAATTTGCTATAGAACTATATATACTAAATTCTATCCTAATATTTTGATACACAGAAATTATATAGCTTATGCATTTGCTGATGCATTTCTTATTAAGATTTTACAGCAACTTGCTTATGATAAAGCTAATTAAATTTTTTTAGCATAAGAAAAATAAAACTGATTCTAAACTTTACCCATAAATTCTTCAAACCATGTATAATATTAAAAGTTCTCGAATTATCTAATTAAGTTTACTCATAAATTTACATCATGGTTTTGTGTGACAGTGTCATGCAGCTACCTTATTTATAGTAATTTTATATACTAGTTATATGACTAGGTTATAATTGGTTATATGACTGATGGTCATATTGGTTATAAAAATAAGTTATAATTTATATGACCAAAACTTATATGACTATCATTATCTGACCATTATAACTAGTGGTCATTTAAAAAATATAAGTAATATGACCACATTTTTGGCTAATACTGATTATAGTAGCCAAATGAATCTTTATTTCAGTAGTATCAATAATTAGTAGAGTTATTAATAGAGTACTCCAGACATTGATAAAACATATAACCCACTTCTGAAATGCTCTGGAGTAGATTATATGTTTTATTATTGACTGGATTGCTCCATTAACAACCCTAATAATTAGTAACTTTTGTTGTCTAGTTTGGTTTCAGCCTATATTTACTCTTAATAAAGATAAAACTTGTTAAAAAAAATGAATTTTTTGTATATATAAAATTAGGTGAGTCAACTTATTTAATTTATGAGTAATAGCACTTAGTTAGGACATGTCCTATAACTACTAAGTTGTCACATCTAATTTTTTTATTTTAATTCTATAAATTTATAAAATTAAAATAAAAAAATTGCTTGAATTTAATTAAGTAAGTGCTAAGTAATTTTTGTTTAAAGTTTAAATACTTATAAAAAAAATGCTATAACTAATTTTTTTTTAAGTTTTTTTATGCTTTTTCAACAACAATCTATTCAATTTTAATACTTTTTTATTTTAATTATATAAACTTACAAAATTAAAATAAAAAAAATATATCAAATTTGAATAATGGTTGTTGAGAACTCTTCGTTTAAGCTAAAAAAAAAAAAATTTTACCAAAAAAAATTTCATCAAATTTGAATAATGGTTGTTAAGAAATTTTTATTCAAAATTGAAAAAAATTTATTCTGATTTTTTTTTTTAGTTTTTTTAAGATATTTAAATTTTTTACAACTTTTAACAAAAATTTTTTAATACCTATTTATTCAAATTCGATAATTTTTTTTTATTTAATTCTATAAAAGTATAAAGTTAAAATTAAAAAATTTTACTAAACTTAATTAACTCTTTACTAAAAAAAACTTTGTCAGAATTAAAAAATTTTAAAATCTTAAATGGATTTTTAATATTTTAAACGGTTTGATTAAATACTATACAAAATGACTAAAAAGTTTTTTGTAGATAAGCAATAAGCACTATGCTTTGAAGAGTACTCAGTTGGTATAAAACATCCAATTAATGGTTATAATTTCTGTTATATAATTACTATTAATAGTAATAGTTGTTTATTAATTAATATAAATAACTAATAATTAATTGTAATCGAACCAGTTGATAATAATTAATTAGTTGTTTGAATTTTTTTAAATTAATTAGTCAACTAGGTGGCTTTTTAATTAATGATTTGGAACACTACTAACAATTTCAGATCACTAAGATTAATTTATAATTTCATTATCCAAATTTGATAAATTGTTCTTATCTAAGATTTTAAGTATCACAAATATTTAATAGAACAAAATATTTCAAGATTGCCTTTTCAAAAAAAAATTATAAAAACATTTATTACAGTGGCCTACCATAATATTGTGGACACTTTTAAAAAATTTATATAGAGCTAAATTTATAAGATATTAAGCTAAAAATAAAAATATAAATTTATTAAATCTATATCTTTCAAATAAAAAAAAAAATCAAAAAATTCTATGCTGTACTTTTTAAAATAATTAAAATTTTTAATTTTTTGCAATGTTACACAATCGCGAAAATTATAATGTTAAAAAAATGATTAAAATAATATATATATAGTAAAAGTAAAATTTTTATTAAGTTAATTAAATTTCAAAATTAAGTAAAAATTATTCAGCATAACAAATTATATATAATTCCAAATTTTTATAAAATTTTAAAAAATATTAAGCTAGTTATTACTTTTAAATCTTAGAATTAAAATTACTAAATTAAAATTAAAAATTACTAAATGTAGAAATTTTATTACTATATATAGTAATTTAGTAAATAAATTTTTAAAAATTATAAAACTTTCAAAATATATACAATTTGTTATGCTAAATACTTTTATTTAAAAAAAATTGCTAGTTTACTTTATAAAAATCAAGTTTATATATTACTATATTTAGTAATTTGTGCTACTATAAGAATATATTAAAAATTAGCAAATCGCAAAAATAAAAAAATCTAAAATTTACTAAATTCTGATTATTTTAAAAAGTATTGCATAGAATTTTATAAACTTTTTTTTATTTAAAAGATATAGATTTAATGCATTTATATTTTTATTTTTAGCTTAATATCTTATATATTTAGCTCTATATAAATTTTTAAAAAGTGTCCACAATATTATGGTAGGCCACTGTATGTTTTAATAACTTTTATTATTTATAATCACATACAAAACCACAATGGTATGTATATATTTGATCAATCAGGATTTCGCTTACAGTAATTAAAACAGAAAAATTTTATAAACAGCTTATGAACATACTTTGTTATATAATCACATCTTCATGTTTACATACAGCTTATGAACATACTTTGTTATGTAATTAATATTATGTAATCTATATTTATTACCAAAATGGAAATCAATTCTAATTATCCATTCAACTTTGTTTTACTTAAGTACTGCGTACTGTATGTACGATCATCTTTTCTGTTATATTTTGTGGCTTTTTCTGAAGTATCTGCGTGTGACAAAAAACTTATAGATGAAAAGTAAAACGCTTATAGTTTTTATGATCTGTATTGATCCCGTTGGGATCAGCTCTTTGAACAAAGTGTATAAACCTAAAAAAAGAAATGCAATATGTTTTACTATTTATCAATTTTATGGTACTCCAATAGTGAAGTATGGGGAATTAGCAGTGTTGTACATGGGACAATTTTGGACAATTTAGGACATTTTTTCAAATTAAACTTACTTAAAATTTTATTAAGATAATCTAATTTAATTTTTTTACCAATGAGTCCAGCACCTAAAAAAATATATAATTATATATTTTTTTAAATTACTTTATTGATTAGTTAAACATGGGACATAGGCTTGGACAATTTTGGACAAACTTGGACGTTGGACGTTTTACATAGTGTGGACGCGTCCCATGTACAACACTGGGAATTAGTAACTCGACTGTAAGAAGGTATATACCTGTCATTATTTAAGTATTACTAGCTACATGGCTACTTCGAAACTTCAAAAATATTAAATCGTTAATTTAAATATTAAAAATTGATCAAAATTTATGGATTTATTTATAGTGCTATAGCATCAAGATACTAGGGTATTGTGCCAAATAAAATTTAAATTTAATAATAACTAATTTTTTAAAAGATGCTTTCTACTCTGTTTTTACGACAACAAGTGATCAGCGAAATCACGTAAAGAAATCTGTCAGCTTCCATGCTGCTGATTGGTCGACCATATCATAACTGTAACAATGATTACTAATCCTGCAATCGATAATTTTTGTAGCTCCGGAACCATAATGCATTTCCTAGTCATATTATGATTAGAAAACATCTTTTGTGCTCTAATAAAAAAGATTCCTTGCAACATTTTGATATAGGCCATGCCTTTCTTAACCCTAACCCTAATCAAAAGTTTTATTTTTGCGAAGATTGGTTTGATTTTACATGTTACACCAATCTGTTTACGATAACAGGGACAGTGATTTTGTGTAAAAGCATAAAACCGCATATAATGCATAAAGTATGTTGCTACGTATTAAGTAACTTTCGCATAATTAGCCTTTTAAGCACATTTCCGACTAGAAAATCAATCATCGTAAATTACGAGCAAGGTTGAGAAAAAAAAATTCCGAAAGGTGCTTTGATGCATTTTATGAGCAAGATAGCAAGATGTAACACAAGCATACATAATTATGTATAATTTTTCGTTGCATAATATGTGAATAGTTGTGAAAAATATACTGTATAATATATGCATTTTAAAACACAATTTACTTTCGTTGCATGCATAATCGATGATTTGTTGCAGCATAAAATCACCATCCCTGTTCTATAATATTATATACCAAAAATTTATAACTTAATACTGTACCTGGATAACGTGTAGCGATAACTTTTGATACCTAATTGATATGTACGCAAGTAACACTCTTTAAATACACAGGCTCAATTAACATATAAAGTATAATATTTGATCCTCTCTTACAAAATCGCATCTACATATTAAATAAATATTTTTATAGCCGCACCTTCTAAATAATTAGTTAATAAGATTACCAATTCCCGGCACTCATTTTTTAGTTGGTATGTCACTACCTTTGGACTACATCGGTAATATTGAAAATGAAGAACAAGCCTATGTCAAAATGGTCTATAATTATGATTGGTCGTCGACTGTCCTTGGTCCTATCGACTCATGGGATCCGGCTCTCAAAAATGCTCTGGTAATTTATTGTTATATACATATATATATTAATCGTAAAATTTTAATTCAATTCTTGACAATTTCAGAATCTGTGCCTTCATACTGTATTTCCCGCCTTTCTTTGTATTTATCCCGATTGGATTACAATATATAATCCAGGTAACTAATTTTAAAATTCTTTTTCCTTTTTTATATATGCTTGATTAACTTCTAAACAACTATTTCTATTCATTTATATAGCGTGGAACCCAATTTTTAAAGCGAAATCTTCGTATCAACAAGGTTAATTAAATAATTTTGTGCAATGTATTTACATTATAATTAAAATCACTTTAATTATTAAATAGCACTAGATAAACCACTTAAAGAACTTGGCCCGAAGTATATGAAGTCCTTAATTCACAATTTGAAAGGTAAGCTGTGTAATGATTTTAAAGAAATTTTCTTTTTTAATATTTAAACTTTTAAATTACAATTAATATATATATGTAAGGATATCTGGAAAAGGCATCTTCTTTAATGAATTTTGCCACGCACTAGAACGTGATGGTTATGCAGAAGACGCTTTCTTTAATAATACTTATAGTCCAGTGATTCAATCGGATGGCTCCGTTTGTGCTATTCTTGCTATGGGACTAGAAACTACTCAAAAAGTTTTGAATGCTCGAAGATTAAAAATACTTGATGAATTTAATCGTCAGATTTCTGGTTAGTATTTACCATATAAATTTTATTATTAGACTTGTTTATTATATTTATTATTGAATATATTTATTGTCGCAGCTGATCGTGAAATTTACATCCGAATTTCACGATCAGACGCGACATTTATTATCCTCATAATTATCTTCTTGTCTATTAACGCGTATTTATTTTGACTTAATGTTTCTTTGAAGAGGTTGCGTCCTTAGAAAATGCCTGTCAGATTATAACAAAAGTATTAAGTGATAATAATGTTGACATTCCTTATGCTTTAATTTACTTTGTCGATCATAAATCAGACTCTGGTTTTGATTCAATTGTCCGTCTAATTGCTACTACCTTTGTTCATAACGATAAAACTGGATGGAAATTTCCTGATTATTTACCTGAAACCCTTGAAATAATTGATTTAGCTGAAGATGCTAATAAAATCTACGATACTCGTACATTGAAACGACATGATGTTACTTATTCGTTTTTAAAATGTGATTCTTGGCCAATATCCTTATTATTAAAGGAAGTGGGGCATATAAAAGTTCTTTTAAAAGATGATTCTCAGGCTGTACTCTTATTGACAAAAATTTCCCTTTGCGAAGGCCGAGTGTTATCTGCTATATTGATTTGTGGTATCAATCCACGTTGTACACTTGATGAGAAGTACATGGAGTTTTTAAAAGTATGCAAACCTTCACATTATTACCGTATAGCGTTCCATAAAGTACCCTCATTAAAAAATACCCCATATATTAGTACCCGGGACGGTCTTGAAGATCGACATATACCCACGCGGCTTTAAAATTCCGAGTACATATTATATCTATCTCTCCCAGAAAAACTAATATATA
The DNA here is from genome assembly GCA_003550325.1 of Gigaspora rosea. Taxonomy (NCBI): domain Eukaryota; kingdom Fungi; phylum Glomeromycota; class Glomeromycetes; order Diversisporales; family Gigasporaceae; genus Gigaspora; species Gigaspora rosea. The sequence goes on along the minus strand of QKWP01001180.1, from coordinate 80,124 downwards.
TCCGTACCGAACACAGTATTGTACCCACAACCATACATAGTACCCGAGGGGGCATTTTACTTATTTGCGCGGGTAACACAAAATAAAAAAGGGAATCCGATTTTGTAAATAAACTAAGTGCGCGAGATAAAAATTTAGGGTTAGGATCTTAACGTTAGAGGCTATAAGGTTAGAGTGATGCTTAATATAAGTAAAATTCATTCCCGTCATTTTTAATTAGTGCACCAAGATCGATTTAAACATTAGTTTTTGCGTATTTTCGCTTTTTTCTTTTACGCGTGTTCGAATTCTTCGTCGGGCTGATCCGGAATAGTCAAAATTTGCACTCTCCGATTGGCTATTTCCTCTCCAGGAGCTTGTATTACCCGCGCAAATAAGTGGATGCCCCGAGGGGGTACTATTTGTGGTTTAACACGAGTTTTCTGGTATATAATACGATACCTTATTGTCATGATTATAAATTTTATTGTTTGTACTCTATTCATTAAAAAAATTGTAAATACATTATATAATTTGTTAGCTAACCGTAAGTCACATGAATACATTTTTGCTACATGCGAAAACCATTGAAGAAGAAAAGATGCGATCTAAAGTATTAGCTGATTTAAATCGCCAAAAAGTCTCGTTCTTTCAAGGCATTAGTCATGAATTAAAAAGTATGGATTTATTATCCATAAATTGAAATTTTTTTCAGAAATTTATTACTTAAATAGACCTAATGATAATGACTTAATCTCCATTCCAGCACCGTTAACTTTAATGCTTTCACCACTTGATGCTATAATTACATGTCCAAAAGGAGCACCAATGATGTCACATCTTCCATCGATTGCTTAAACTTATTAACTCTTTGTTACAAGTAAGTTATAAAGTCTTTAATAATAAGATTTAAATAGTAATTGCACTTAATTTTCAAAAAAACTATTATATTAAAGAAGATTCGTCTCTTATACTGTTTTCAAATATAGAAGCTGATAAGTTAAAAGTGCATTATCGTGAAACTAATATAGCTGAATTTACTCAAGAATTAGTTTCGAACTTTAAAAATATGGCCGAAACATTAGGTTTGGAATACATTATTGATATTCCATCTTCAGACAAATTTAATCAAGCCATGGGAGATAAGATTTATTTAGATCATGATATATATGAAACAATAGTATTTAACCTTTGTATGCGTTTTTTAAAACATATGTAAAAATTTTTTTCACAAATTTCATTCATTAAAACTTCTAGTGCTTATTGTATTATATTTTGCTTACTAAAAAGGTTCAAATGCATTAAAACATACTTGGAATGGGCGCGTAACTATTCGTTTATATCTTGATTACAAAGATAGTAAAAAGATGGTAGTTCTTGAAGTATCAGATACAGGTTAATAGATATTCACTTTCTGACATATTAAATTAGATGGCTTTCTTTTTTATCACTGTCTCTATATCCTAACTATATCCAAATTAATTATTTTTAATAATTTAGGAGTTGGCATTCCAGAAATAGCCCTTCCAAATCTATTTCAACGCTTTTATCGTGTAGAATCTCAAAACTCGCGTAGTCATGAAGGCACTGGAATAGGACTCGCTCTTGTCAAAGAATTTATTACATGTCATGGTGGAGATATCACTGTAACTTCTGTAGTAAATCAAGGAACGACATTTAAATGTTGGTTTCCAATAGGATATGAACACTTATCAACAAATCAAATTACAAATCAAATTAACTTTGAAAATCCAATAGTTAGTGGTCGGGAATTATACAATAATCGACAACTTTATTTAGAAGAAAGTTCTCAATGGATAATAAATAATAAACGTGAAGTTCAAAATGAAATAATAGATGATCAGGATATGGATATTGATAAAATTTTAGCGGACGATGTCACATCTCATGACTCTACTGAGAAGAAATATCAAATTTTACTTGTCGATGATAATAATGATATGCGGTAATATTAATCACTTTTATAAATAAATTCAAAATTATATTTACTACGTAATATTATTAAATTATTATTGACATGTTTATAGAGATTATTTGGCAGATCTTTTAAAAGAATTTGACGTATTTCGTGCTTGCGACGGTCAAGATGCTATACGAGTTTTAAAGAAACTTAAAAAATTACCTGACTTAATCCTTAGCGGTGAGTAATTTCTATTTTAATATATCTTATGCATAACAATAATAATTATTGAATTGCATTATCATTATTATTATTTAAATTTAATAGATGTCATGATGCCAAATATGAATGGGTATGAGTTATTAAATTTGTTAAGGTCTAATGTAAAAACTCGATTGATTCCCATAATATTACTATCTGCAAAAGCTAATGAAGATTGTAAAGTTGAAGGTAAATTTAATTAAATTATTAAATAAATTATTCTATTTTCTATATCAGTTTTTGAATTTTTATTACCTTAAGGTTTGGAAAGAGGAGCAGATGATTATTTAATAAAACTATTTTCTGCCAAGAATTAATTACTCGTATTCGCGCTAATATTGAGCTCTCAATTCTTCGTCGTAAAATATCATTCCAACATTCTAAACAGGAAGAAACTAAACAATTACTGCTTTCAATATCAAATAAGATTCTTTCTGGATTAGATCTGAATGAAACTTTGTTAAATATTGTTAAAGAAATCCATCATAGATTACCAATTGAACGAATATTTATAGTTACAAGTGATCAATCTGGATTTAAAAATAATGAAATAGTTGCTTTATATGAAGACCAGAAAAATATAACACCAATGACTAACCAATTGATTAAATTTAACGACGGCATTATAGATAAATCACAAACATTAACGAATTTACAAAAATCTTTGGATAATAATCCAGGAATAGATGTCTTTTTAGATGTATATTGCGATAATGTTTGTAAAAATGTATCATTATTATCTGCGGAAATAAGGTTGGGTAACATTTGTTGGGGATGGATAAAACTACATAGATCTCAAAATTCTGTTTGGCTTGATTCTGAAATAGAATTCTTACAACAAATATCGAATCAAATAAGTTTAGATATTACTTATGTATACATGTTAAAAGAGAATGCTGCAAATGAAATTAAAATAAAAATTGCAGAAGCTGCAAATAGGGCAAAGAGTCAAATATTAGCAAATACTTCACATGGTATATTATTTACATCTTGTTAATTGATTTATTTCTTATTCTTAATTCATTCTTAATCCCCATTCTTATATGTAATAGAACTACGAACACCACTAGGAGCAATCATAGGCATTCTCTCTTCCTTCGAGAGTACTAACCTTACAACTTGTCAAAAAGAAATGATTAATATCATGTCATGCGCCTCTGATATAGTTTTGTCTATAGTAAATGGCATTCTTGATGTAGCAAATTAGAAGCACCAAAAATCACTCTAATGAATACAACATTTGATTTATTAGAATTATTTGAGAGCACAATTGAGTCATTTGAAAAAAAGGCTGGAACTAAAAAGAATTGAATTAATTGTAAATTATGAGGCAGAATATTACCAAGATACATTAAGAGTGATCCTGAAAGATGATTTTGAAGTAATGTTCTTCCTTATTTTAGATTTATAAAAAAAAATTATTATTTAATTTGTTTTTGCCACTTATTATTTTAAATAGGCTGAAACAAGTTTTGTCTAATTTATTATCAAATTCGTAACATTTATTTTTACGCATGCGTATATTTTTATTTTTCATAATCTAATTAATTGCATTTAATGATCATAAATTTTGTTTTTAAAAATAGAAAAGTATGAATTATAAAAATTGTTGTATTTTTTCTATCTTTTTTAAGATTTTAATAGTGCTTGGATTTGATTACAAAATCAAGTTATATCTTAATATAAAAAGAATAATAGATTTTATTTTTATAAAATAAATAATAAATTCTAATTTTTATTTTAGCTATTATAAATCTTATTTTTATCCAAAATATTATATACAGGACTAATTAATATCAGCTAATTAGTGAAGTTTAATATGAATTTGATCATAAATCTTTTACATGGCTTATTTCTTTTTATAATTCTAATTGTTAATTGTACAAAGTCTAGTGAAATATACAAAATTCTGTTACCAAACTCTTGAAGCATGTAGCTTATTGTAATTTATAAATTCAGTATAAATTCTGGATATCTAAATATTTGTTTACTTCTCAAATCCCTTCACTTTCATTTTAAAAATTATCTAACTTTTAAAAAACTATATTGCTATTCTTAAAACTTCAATACAAAAGCAATAATATAATTTTTGAAAAATGACTTTGGAATAAAATAAAAAAAATTTCAAAAAAATGGCTAAAATCAGATAGCTTAATAATATTGATCAACAAACTCTGTTTATGCCAAAACCTGTATAGTTGTCTTCAGACTATAGGTTTGAAATATAATATAGTTTTCAAAAAGTTAGTAATTTATTAAAACAAAAAAAATTCTGGAAAACAATAAAATTTTTAATATTGCAAAATTTATATAACTATAAAACAGAATAGTATTTTGACCCAGATGGGTGGCACCTGGGTCACCAGCGGGTGGGTAGGTGACCCAGGTCAAGTTGTAACAGCCTGAGTGAGAACAGGTGGGTCACCCACGGTAGGGTACCTAGCATAGCAGTCATTGGCATGCCACTATGGCATGCCAATTGAGGCATGCCTATAGCATGCCAAAATCTCAAATAGACATAAGCATGCCACTTATATATAATGCTTTATATTAAAAAAATTTCAGCCTAAAATCACCTCTGATTCTAAAATTTTTGGTCCGGATCCAATAAAATTACAGCAACTTGCATATATTTAAAAAAAAATATGAAATTGTAAAAAAATATGAATAACAAAAAATTTACTACAACAATTAATTTTTGACCTTAAAGTAAGAATTTTGGCATATAATTTTAGTTATTAAGACAGTTTTTAATATTAAATATATAAGAAATTACTTACTTATATTATGTATATCTAATTTAATTACATGCCAGAGTGGCATCTTGGCATGAATTTAAATAGTTGGCATGGTATATGGCATATTAAATTTTTGCTATGTCAGGTACTCTAACCCACGGGCAGAGACCCGATACAAATTAATGCAAATTTGTGAAGTCGACAGAATCAAATTAGAAAAATGTAAATTATTTAAAGGAAACTATAATACAGTACAGAATTTTAATAAACAGTATTATAGCAGATAGTATTTCTGCATTCAGCATTATGGCATTATGGCATTACAGCTTCGACTTTACAGTATTATGGCTTTGCGGCATTATGTCATTACAGTTTTACAGCTTACAGCAATTACAGCAAAAAATACGGCAATGCTGTAACTGTATTAATTTGTAAAATAATTCTACCACCAACTATAGGTTAACTCAGTGTTGTATATTTTCACTGTCCTAGCCTTTTTTGCCATGTCCCAATGTCCCAACGTCCCAGTGTCCCAAGTGTCCCACTATGTCCCAAGTCTTAATAATTAATTAATCAATTTAAAAAATATATAATTATATATTTTTTTAGGTGCTGAACACATTTTTAACAAAATTAAATTAGATTATCTTAATAAAATTTTTAAGTAATTTCAATTTATAAAATTGTCCCAAAATGTCCCAACTCATGTCCCAACTGTCCCATGTACAACACTAGGTTAACCCACCTGGGTCAAATCACTAGTCATATTAACCATCTGAAAGTTTTTTTTAATTGACCCAGGTGATCTGACGGGTTACTTGTCGGGTTACCTTTTGGATGACCCAGGTAGTGTCTTTTTTTGGACTGATCCATTCCACCTGGGTGGTACATTGTCCACCCATTGGGTGATTCAGGTAAAGATTTTTTAGATATGTCAATTTACTAAAACAGAATATCTATTTGGATATCCAATTAGATATCTAAATTCAAGCATTAATTTGATTTATATAATATTATACATATATAAAGTATTTGTGTTACTTGTATAAAAATTTATTTATGCATAGATTATATTTGTAAAATTTAAAAATTTCAATATGTTAAATAATTAATTTAAATACTATTTAGTATGTTAAGCTTTTTAGTTTTAACTAGCATTACAGTCATCTCTTTCTAATCCATACTTAGATAATCTAAACCCTTAATAAACTCTATAAAAACTGAACGCAAATTTTCAGAACTTTTATAACTTTTATTGTAATGTTCAAATTAACAATATAGTAACTCTTTAAGAATTGAGCTTTTTGATATTTTTACATATAAAAACAGATAGTTTAGAATTAAGAAAGTTGAATATATTTATTAATAATAAAATTTAGAATTATAGTCATTATTATTAATTTTGAAATATTTAAAAATTTTTTGTTTTTCAAAATCTTTACTGTTTTGTTCAGTATATTATCTAATTTTTTGAAAACTATATTGATGTTTTTAGACCAAAGATACAAAAATAGTAATATAATTACTAGAAAGTTAGATAATTTATTAAACAAGCAAAAAAATTATAGAAAATGAAAAAATTTTAAATATTTTAAATGAGTTTTACTAAAACACGCCTATAGTGTTTTACATCATATTACACAAAACTATTAGAATAGCCAATCAAAATTTAAGATCAGGTGTAACAAAAAATTTTATTTTTTTGTTTATTTTTTTTGGGCTCTAATAAAAAAACTCCTTGCTAAATTTTGTATTCTCTAATCCAAACCTCTCTAAACTGAACACTATTAAACTCTCTCTAAACTAAACAAAACTTCTAGAACATTTGTAAATTTTATTATAAAGTTTGGATTTCAAATTTTTACATAGTAACAGGCAATAGATCCTGACCAATGAACTACGGCATATGCTTTGGGATAAAGCATATTATGTGGGGAGGTTATTTCTACTTTGGCAGATCACACACAGATATATAATACAACCGGGTGAGCCATCCTTTAGTTATAGTACATCATTGAATGTAGGTAGAAGTAGTTAGCTTAATTACATTTATTAAATAATAAAGTGAAGCCATGATCGCCAAATTAAAAAAAAATTTTTACATACAGTAGTAAAAAAAAGTAGTCCCAGCAGTTCAGATTAGAGAAAGTTGACTGTATACTAATGCTCCGATAAAATTCCAGGTCTTACCCTAACCCTAAAGTAATTAAAATTTATTTTTTGTTTTGTAAAAATTTATTTTGTTTTTGTTACACAGATATGCAAATCTAATTTACCTATAGTAGTAAAACACCATAAGTGCATTTTATAATAATTGTTTTAAATTTATATATAGATACAATTTGAATTATAAATAGTTAACTAATATATATCTAAATTTTAATTTAGATTAAAGAAAATATCTTTTCAGATATCTAGTTTAGTATTTAGATTCAAGTACCAGATAAATAGTTATAATAATAAATTAAAATAATTTTAATCTATTATTATATACTATTTATTTCAAAATTACTATATTGATACTTTAGACCACACAAACTTATACTATTGGTTTTCATATCCCGGCCGGGTCAGTGAGGTGGGGTTTTGAAATTTTAATTTTTTAATATATTAGCCAATAGAAATTCTCCATTCATAATTATGCGAACAGAGTGAATTTTTAATATAGTAAAGATTAATAATCAATTACATATATAAATAATGATAACAAATATAAACTTTAACTTTTACTAAAACACGCCTATGGTATTATTGATCAGTGCAATATGTTCTAAGGAAACAAAGTTTGCCTGTATAACAGTATAAAAAATAAAGTTTAAATTTCAACATATGAAATTTTTTATCGGGTATCCGGTTGTAATACAATAAAATTTTTAAATAAAAGTTTTTTTATTAAAAAATTTATTTTAAAAAAAATTAAAATCCGGGTCGCCGGGTCACGAAAGTTTACTTGGTGATATGAAAACCAATAGTATAAGTTTGTATGGCCTTATACAGATTTTTTTATTTTTTTATTTTTTTATATTAAAGTAAGATTTGCTCTTATCTTTATTAGTAATTTGAACTAGTTGAACTATAATCAGTAAACTGGCCTAAGCTAGATAAATTTTAATTAACTAATTTAGTAAATACTTAATTTATACAACCAGGTGAGAATTATTAACAAAATATAAATAAATCAAAGGTTCTAAAAAGTTTCAAAAAAAAATAAATAAATATAGTAAATAAGCAAGATTAAGATAAAGAATTTCCAAAAATAAGATGTAAAGTAATTTTAATTAGCTGCAATCAGTTAATACTAAATATTTCAAATTGTTTAATTAATTAAAAAAAATTTTTAAGTTCAAATCACTAATCTTTTTAGTAAATTTGCAAAAGATTCCTTCAGAAGAATTTCTAAAATAATTTAAATAACTTATTCTAATTACAAATTAAATACAAAAATAGAACTTAGACTATAGTCAACTCTCATTATACTGAACTGCATATTCGGGATTTTTGTTTAGTATAGATAAGTTCATTTTATAAAGTTCACTCTCTATACTAAACAGTTTGGTATATAGAGCTAACCAATAAAATTATATACACATGATCAAAATCACTATTTTTTTTATATAATGAATGATCAAAATCACTATTTTTTTTATATAATGAAAGGTTTATTTAACATTAAAAACTATAAAAGCATATATTTTTGGTATATACAATTTAAATTGCTAAACTAATAAAAAAAGATATATATGTCAAGACTCCAATTGGCAAAACAATTTGTATTAGTACAAGACAAGCAAAATTGTACAAACTGGATTATTACAATAAGGTTTGTACAAATTTATATAGATACTTCTATGTTATGCAAATACTATGACTAATACTAACCTTAGATATATAATAGGACCCCGAAATATATATAGATAGGTCAGGTATGAGTTTTCTTATTTTTGAGGTTTTTTATACAAATCTTTTCTATTTATAGTAATTATTTTGCTTATTTTTGAAGTTTTTTCTACAGATCTTTCCTTTTTTAGGGGTAGGCTAAAGCCAGGTACATCACGAAATTACCCGATATATAACCCGGATTAGTCTGAACAAAACAAAGCGAGATGGCAAAGACAAAAACACGAAATATATAAAAAATGGCTATCCAAATCGTCTTGTTTGACTAAGTAAAAGTGTCGGAAATGCGATTTTACTATATAAAAAACCACCTCCTAACCTAACCCTAACCCAACCCTAACCCTAACCCTAACTCTAATTAAAAAATCAGAAAAATCAGAAAAATCAGGTAATTTCGTGATGTACCTGGCTTTAGCCATCCCCCTTTTTTAGTAACCCTATAATTAACCTGACCTATCTATATATATTTCGGGGTCCTAATATAATATTATTTCATTATATTATTTATGTACTTGGTTGTAACCCAACTATGACATTACTTCTTTTGAATTAATGATTCCATGCTTGTGTCATAGCTCATTTAAAGTACTGAATCACAGGCTTCGAGGTTATGGCATTGCATTATGGGCTTTGAGTCAACAGGTTTCGAGATCGAGTTCGTTACAATAAGTATTTAATTCACTTTTCTTTAATTATTCAATAAACCAAAATATTTATTATATTTGCACCTGAGACAATTCTGATTACTAAAATTGAACTTGAATATAAACCAAACTATTTGGAATATTCCAAATTATGTGACAACTAGTATCATAATAGGTATTTATTGTGTTATTATTAGGGTTTGAAATTGGGCTAGACTACCCGGGGCTGAGCCTGACCCAGTACTGCTAAAGTCTGAGCTGGGACTATATTTTTAGGCCTGTAATTATTACAGTTCAGGCTTGGCTAAGCCTGCTAAAATACCAAATCAGATCGGACTTTACAAAAAAGCCTGCAGGTACTTGATAGGCCCATTAAATTTTTTAGCTTAAATTTAAAAGAATACGTATTTATTAAATCATTTACAGTATTGCAAAATGATAATAAATCATCTACGTACATATGTACATACCAGTAATACCAGTTATACAGATTGATTTGATTTTTTTCATTACTATTCAACTTTTAGTATTGGTATTAGTCAACAATACTACTACCATAACAAATAACGGACAAAGAGTCAGTAATTCTTTCTATCTAATTATTCTCTATAGCATCCATATCAACCCTACTGCAGATATATTTTGTAATCAAGCCTTTATGAGTGTGCCTTCACTAAGTACTTTTTCATTTAAAGAGCCCAATGTGGAGTTGTTATCATTGCTAAGTTGCTATTTGTTAGTGCCTTCACTAGGTACTTTTTTATTTGAAGAGCCTACTGTGGAGTTGTTATTATTGCTGAGTTGCTGTTTGTTAGTGCCTTCACTGGTGTAATCAGTAGTGATTTTTGCTTTTGTCACTTTGATTTGTAGAGTAGTTAGATTCAGAATAGCATAGTAAATAGAACCAGATATAGTATAGTAATTAGAACTAAATGAATCACAGTAATTAGATAGTATAGTTGAGATGTTAGAACAGGACATAGCATGGTAGTTAGATCGGAATATTAAAACTAGACGTAGTATAATAACTATATTCAGGAGATTTGGAAATTGGCTGGATATAGCATTGTATTTAGTTTTAGAATATTAGAACTAGACATAGCACAGTAGTTAAATTTGTGATAAACTGTTCATAGTATGATAGTTGGTATTCGGAATATAGTAGTTAGATTTGGAATGTAATATCGTAGTTTGATTTAGAATTTAAAATCTAAATGTATATAGTATAATAGGTAAGTTGTTGGTGTATGTAGCAGAATAGTAACTATTTATTTGTATTTTTTTTTAAATAATAAATTTTATTCACCAACCGAATAACTTATTTTTTTTCTACAGTAGCAATAATGCATATGGGATTGTTATAAGATGCTATTCCGAATAACTTATTTTTTATTTTTTTTTTAAAAACCCCTTTCTAAGGGATGTTAGAAGGTATAATTTAATAATTTATTTTAAAATACTTTGGTATTAAAAATTCTTTATTGTTATCATTATACTTGCGAACAAAGTGAATTAAATAGAGTAAATTATTATAACAACAAGCTACATATCTGCGTGCAAACTAAATTGAATCAGTCAAAAAGTCATTCAGCTAATTTTTTATCAGTGTGTCCTGAATTTAACAACTACTTCCAATCTTATTGGTTCTATATATGCAGGCCAACAAACCAGATCAGGTCTAAATAAAGCTCGGTTAGTTTGATTCGGGCCCAGCCTGCCTAGGCATAACCAGATTTTGGTTTGGGTCAGGCTTAGAGATAATTTTACTGAGCTCATGAAAACCTGCATAACCTGGCCATTCATTATACAATTTGGAATTTCCCAAATAGTTTGGCTTGTATTACTAATATAACATAATTTTTGATATAACCAAAATTAGGACAAAAAAATTTATAGTAAAACTTCGTTTTTTTTTTTTCGGCAGTTATGCTAATATTTTATTAAAGATTGTATTATCTTAACATAATAACAAAAATTATATAAAAAGAAAAACTACTCTTTCTATAATCTAAATTACAAATATTAGCTCACCTGGTTATTCAGAGAATACCTATATGCAACCTGCTATAGTGAGATTTTCCTCATACTATATATATAGATGGAGTGAAATTAAAGTATTTCTATAGTAGAAATTAATTAAATAATTTCACAAAGGATTTTTTGAAAATAAGATGCTGAATTAAATTTCAATAGTTGAAATTTATTAAAATGTAAAAATTAATTTATATTCAAAAATTATTTTAATAATTAAAATTAATTAATATTTACAAACTATGGTATTATAATATAAAAATATAAAAGATTATGCTATCCAATACGAAATAAAGACGCCGATTTACATTTTCATATAAGGTTATAATTTCAAATTGTGTGCTTTTATTATTCATTTATTATTCATTTAAAATTCCCACACAAATATTGTATAAATCTTGTAAAAAGAATAATAACTAAACACATTTTATATGCCTATTATGTGATCACATATATCCATGTCTCTATTTATAGTGTAGCAAATACGTGTAACAGCTTAAGTTGCTCAGGCGATACTTCTGAATTCTGTACTGTTAGTATGTATGAAAGCGGAAGAGACAGATAACCCATAGTTGTAACACCCCTTGATAAGAACAAAAGAATTGTTGCGGTTTGCATAATTTTATGTCCTATGATTGATTTTTTTAATTGTGATTGCGATCGCAATTGCAAAGCTGACCAATTTATCACAAACCTGAGTTTTTCAAACTCAAATTTATAAATTAGCAGACTTAGTGGTGCACTAATAAAAAAGGTTTACAAAATTATGCAAACTACAATAATCCATTGAATCAAGAATTTAACATAGAATACTTCTGTACTTTTCTTGTACTATGGTTGCTTTCCATATTTGTTTTCTCCTTTTTTTTGGATTTTTTTTTAAAATAGATAAAACTTTTCCTTAGTTACCGTGAAAATACTTGTCAAAGATCAACCTGTCTTTGCCTTGTATACTCTCCTTTAGGAATCAGATCATGCCAAATTAGCCTAAAAAATTCCTTACGTTTTTATATACTCTATTACTGTATACTCTTTACTCTATTTAAATTTACTATTTCGAATTCGTAAACGATTACTAGAGTACTACCCACCTGCCCACCTTGCAAACTTACATTTTATTTATACTTTTTTGATGAAATTTCTTGTTACACACTCTAATAGGTCTCGATTTCAGATTAGCAGATCCACGCTGATTTTCTTTAAAAAGATCGATTCCTGAACATGGTGGCAGTGTATTTAAAACTAAAGTTGAGAACTTTTCTCAAGGTAGTTACTACCCACGGCACTACGTCTATGATGTAAGTGATGTACTACCTTCAGCATCACATTGACGTATAGTAGTGACGTGACGTTTGACGTTTGCCACAATGCCGTAGCAGGTGCCGCATGCCGTAGGTAATGTATGCCATATGCCGTAGAAGGTAATGTATAACATAATGTTTACTAATTTACTGCTGCATCTGGCAGCACTAAGCTAGTATTAATGCTCTGCAGGTTCAATCTGAGGTCTGAATCCGTATCGTTGGAGCGACTTACATAAAAATGCTAAATTTTTTGGACACTATAGCTTACTACTTGCTATGGCATTATGGCATATATACATAGTATTATTCCATTATTTTCTTTTTGGGCATAGTATGGGAATTATCGTTATGGCGTAGGGAGCCCTTGACTTCCTGAGGGAGTTAAAGACTCTTAGTAGGAGTTAATAGCTCCCAGAAGGAGTAAAAGACTCCCAGAAGAAGTAAAAGACTCTCGGTAGGAGTTTAGACTCCAGATTAAACTCACAAATATATAAAGGGCGAATTTCAGCTTATGAAGGAAGGAAGAGAGTTAACAATTGTAAATGGTATTAGTATTGTTGTAATCATTTGATATATTGATTTATATTAATAAAAAGAAACCTTATAGCCCGTAATTATGTGTGTTAATTTATTGCTTTAAAC